>JAODAL010053939.1:0-24946 GCA_025379985.1 Phyllomedusa bahiana | reverse complement strand
GTGGGGGGGGGAGGGGGAGATTCACTGACTGCAAGCGGAGGTGGTGCATGGAGGGGGAGATTCACTGACTGCAAGCGGAGGTGGTGCATGGAGGGGAGATTCACTGACTGCAAGCGGAGGTGGTGCATGGAGGGGGAGATTCACTGACTGCAAGCGTTGTTGGTGTGAGGAAGGGGAGATTCACTGACTGCAAGCGGAGGTGGTGCATGGAGGGGGAGATTCACTGACTGCAAGCGGAGGTGGTGCATGGAGGGGGAGATTCACTGACTGCAAGCGGAGGTGGTGAGGGGGAGATTCACTGACTACTAGTGGAGGTGCTGCAACGGAGTGTGCGGGAGAGGGTGCGATTCACTCACTGCAAGCGGAGGTGCTGCGATGGGGTGTGCAGGAGAGGGTGAGGTTCACTGACTGCAATCAGAAATGTAATTATCTGCAGGATAAATCACTGTGTGAGAGAGAGACAGAAAATAATCACCCATTTTTCTTAGAGTGCTGAATGTCAAATGCCCATTCTAATTACAAAGTATGTAGAGAGAGCGAGAAATGTAGATATACACTATTGGGTTACACTTAGCTTTTCACTTCCAGTGATTCCAATGACAGCTAAGAACCTCTCCCGTCCCTCAGCTCACACAGAATGAATTCTGTTGTGCACACTTTGGGGAGTGTCTGCAGAGAGGGAAGATGCTCCCTGTTGGGAGGAAAAACACGCCCCTCTATTTCACAAGCTCTGCTTGGCAACCAGTATAAATGGCTGCCAAATGCTGGAACGAGACAACTCCTTTAACTCGCTAAGGCTATAACAAAATAGAAATACAAAATACAAATAGACCCGACTAAGGTCGCATAAATATATTAAAGAAATCTTAAAATAAACTACATTAAACAAACGTGAAAAAAAATACATCATATGCAGTAAAAACGAAAAAAAATACAAATGATTAAAATATACGTCATAGAAAAGTTAAAAACATCATACATAAGGTAAAATAATCCTACAAACGCTAAAAAAACTACGTCATGGAAAAGTTAAAATATATGTCATGGAAATGTTAAAGGGGTTTTGCCAGGAAGTGCCTTTTCTGCTAAGAAGCAAACGTAAACAAGCCCAATACAGAGCTGAGAGCTAAGAGAGAGAGACTGCCAGAGCACAGAGCCATGCATAAGGGATCGTGTGCAATGTTCACTCAAATAATCAAACTACAACTAGTGGATTCTGTCTACTAAAGACAACACCTTTCTCCACAGCAGCTTGAAAGCGCCTTCAGCCTCTTGAAAGCTCCTTCATGTTCCCTGTCATCAGATAAAGCAGGGATCTACTCAGATAATCACACTACAACTAGTGGATTCTGTATACAAAAGACAACATCTTTCTACCCGGTGCCTTGAAAGCTTCTTCAGCTCCCTCTCATCAGATAAGAAGTGTGCTCAGCGCAAGCCCGGCCAGAAGCTCCTGTCACTCTGCCTGGTCGTATCTAATGCAAGCTTTTAAGTAACTAAGGGCAGGTAAGGCAGCCTGTAGCTCTCTGACTGCAATTTTTTTAATCACATATCTTTAGAAAAGTGATTAAATACCCATTTTGGAGGATCCCACGTCGACATTACATCGTGGCAAAACCCCTTTAAGAAAATACATCCTAAAAAACTAAAAAAAATACATTACACAAACATAGAGATAAGTGGAATCAGATTTACCCAAATCAGCTGTTAGAGATCTGGCGCTTAGCGGTGCAGGATCGCAGAGCATCAGGAGCACATCACCTCCTTTACTTCAAACTTCTTTATTGAATAAACTGGACAACGCGTTTCATGCACACAGCAGTCTGCATCACAGATATGTCACTGGCTTTCTAATGTTTACTAAAATCTCTAGGATTACCAGATCCAGCTCCGCACGACGCCGGTGGACTCCAGACTACAAGCAGAACTCCACAGGGCGGCCACCAGCAGTCACATGCAATAAATATACGACACATATTAACCAGAAAACTAGTTGGACTCGTCATTAGATGATTAAGTGGTCAGACAGCAGGACGGGCGACACTATGAGTGATTTCAAACCCATAATAAAAGATAACCGATCCTAAGAGCTAACTGTCCCTGAATCTGACCCTGGTATGAGAAACCCTCTGACCCTAATCTATCTCTGAAACAAACCTTATGTTGTTGAAGGAATAAATGTTTCTCCTTATTATCTCCAGTAATTGGGTATTTATGTGGGATTTTGTGTCATTTTTACATTTCCTCATCCTCTTCCCATTCAGGTTCCTGCAATACAGGGCGCTCTGCAGATATCTTCTATATTATATTGATTGACCCATGAAGGATGGAGAGAGACAGGAACAAGATGGCGGAGAGTATAATAAACCTCACCCTGGAGATACTCTACCGGCTTACTGGAGAGGTGAGGGGTCCTGATGAGGTCACATCATTATCTATGGTAATAACAGAGGATATGACTGGAGAGGGGAGGGGTCCTGATGAGGTCACATCATTATCTATGGAAATTTAACGAGGATATGATGGAGAGGTGAGGGGTCCTGATGCGGTCATAACATTATCTATGGATATAATAGAGGCTATGACTGGAGAGGGGAGGGGTCCTGATGAGGTCACATCATTATCTATGGTAATAACAGAGGATATGACTGGAGAGGGGAGGGGTCCTGATGAGGTCACATCATTATCTATGGTAAAAAACAGGGATATGACTGGAGAGGGGGGGGTCCTGATGAGGTCACATCATTATCTATGGTAATAACAGAGGATAGGGACTGGGGGAGGTGAGGGGTCCTGATGAGGTCACCTCATTATCGATGGTAATAACAGAGGATATGACTGGAGAGGGGGGGGTCTGATGAGGTCACATCATTATCTATGGTAATAACAGAGGATATGACTGGAGAGGGGAGGGGGCAAGATGAGGTCACATCATTATCTATGGTAATAACAGAAGATATGACTGGAGAGGTGCGGGGTCCTGATGAGGTCACCTCATTATCTATGGTAATAGCAGAGGATATGACTGGAGAGGGGAGGGGGTCCTGATGGAGGTCACATCATTATTTTATGGTAATAACAGAGGTATGATGGAGAGGGGAGGGGCCCTGAGGAGGGTCACATATTATCTATGGTAATAGAGGATATGACTGGAGAAGTGAGGGGTCCTGATGAGGTTACATCATTATCTATGGTAATAACAGAGGATATGACTGGAGAGGGGAGTGGTCCTGATGAGGTCACATCATTAGCAATGGTAATAACAGAGGATATGATGGAGGGGGGAGGGGGTCCTGGTGATGTATGTATGCTATGTTTTATTGTGTCACACCATAGCCAGGATTACAAAGTAGAGAAGAAGACCTCAAGAGAGTTCACTCAGGCCTCTGTATATGAAGTATGGGGACGAACCATCATAGAGCCTTCTCCACACGAGAGGGACAATAAGCAGAACATCCTAGAACTCACCAAGAAGATCATGGAGTGCTGATGGAGAGGTGACGCTGCTGCTGAAAATGCTGGGATTATTATACGGTGACACAACTGGGGGGTCTGGGTGATGACCGTATCCTTGTGTGCAGGTTCCTATAAGGTGTCAGGAGGTCGCTATCTATCTCTCCATGGAGGAGTGGGAGTATGTAGAAGGACACCGGGATCTGTACAAGGACGTCCTGATGGAGGATCTCCGGCCTCCGGGTAATAGATAAAGCCACATGTCCTATCATTACTTGTATGGACAGAATGTATTCAGCCTCTGTGAGTTTCTTGTAGATGGATCCAGGAAGAGAACAGAACCCGAGAGATGTCCCAGTCCTCTTCCTCCAGAAGAAAGTCACCAGGACTATCAGGTAGATGGAGATATCACCTATCTTCTGTAGACGGTCTTGCATCTTATGTTTGCACTCGTGATCCCCCTTCCTAGGTGCTGTACATTTATGGTGAGGTAAAGGGGTTGTCCTGTTTTTCTACAAGTAAAGAATACAATCCTCCAGGCCCAATTCAAAAACCTATACTTGCCTCCTCTTCTTCTCAGTTCCAGTGCCGGATCTCTCCTGACTATTTCTTTCCTCTACTTCTTTCGAATAGGGATGTCACCGCTACAGCCAATGATTGGGTGTAGCCGTCATTTGACTTTGATATTTGTTTCACGTCTTTTAAATCAGGGGAAAGATCTGCACAATATTAATGCAGCAGAGACCCATGTGACGGGCACTGAGCGGTGTAAGGAGGAGGATCTTACAGATGACGAGCAGGGTAAGTGTTGATCACCAAATGCAGAGAAGTCGCATCTTCTACAAATTTCCTCTCTGGAAGTTTGTTGGAAATTTTAAAGCTCAGTGTTGTGCCAGTTCTTCTTAGCTGAATGTTTACCCGTTACAATTCCTTATGTAACAGTAATTGTAACGGGTGAATATTCGGCTAAAAAAAAAGGGCACAACACTGAGATTGTGTTACTGTCATCAATGATCCGACATGATATGCATTGAAAATATAGACATAAAATTTGGATGGAGTAATATGGACATGAATGATTTGAACAAAGCCTATTTCTTCTTCTGCTAGCAGTAGTGAGGGGGTGGGGGTTATTTTCCTAACTTTGCGGCTACGAACTATTTAAAATTATGATAATTGAAATTTGTTTAAGCCAGTTTTATAGCAAATTCTGCACTTCTAATCTAATATCCCTATAGATAACCCTAAGCTACAACTGACACAAACAAGAGACTAGAACCTAGATACAACCAAGACTGAACTTCGCAAACAAGCAGACGTTGACAAAAGCTCAGGCTGCACAATCTCGTCAGCTGAGCTAACCTGAAATTTGTTTAAGGTGGTTGTATAGCAAATCCTGCACTTCTCATCTAATATCCCTAAAGATAACCCTAAGCTACAACTGACCCTGACACACACAAGAAGAGACTCGAAACTAGATAAAACCAAGACTGAATACAGCAACCAAGCAGATACTGACAGAGCTCAGGCTGCAGAGCCTGGTCAGCTGAGTTAACCTGAAATTGGTTTGACCCCTTACTGACAATTGACGTACCCATATATCATGGTCAGTAAGGGGTTCTTGCAATTTGACGTATGTTTACGTCATGAGGATCGTGCGAGCTCAAGCAGATCTTATACAATCAGAGCATAGAACAAGATGTATAGTACATCTGTCCCCATGCTCTGTTGGACAAAAGTGGAGTGGTCAATAGTGACCGTGGCATCTAAAGGAAAGACAGAGGGAGAGAGCTTGGAGGGCACAGCCACACATGGAGATAGACAGGTATGATTCATAGCAGTACTGCTACATATTGTACCAGCGATCTAATAGATCACTGAGTTAAGTAAAAAAACACACAAAATAAAAACACTACATCGCCCTTTCCTCATTACTAGCGGCAATTGTCCCAAAAAAAGATAAGAAGTAAAAAGTACAAATATTTGATATCACCGCGGGCATAACGACCTAGTCTATAAGTCTATGTTATTTAACGCGCATGATGAACGGTGTAAAAATAAAAATGCGATTTTGTTCATCCTGCTTCACATAAAATGGAATAAAAAGCAATCGAAAAGTCATATAAACGGCAAAGTAATCCCGCGACAACAAAACATCCTTACACAGCTCCGTGTATGGGGAAAAAAAGTTATGGCTATTAGAAGAAAGTCATATGTAAATATTGTTTTACAAAATAAAAACATTAAAAAAAATATATAAATTGGTTATCACCGTAAAGATGACATATTATTTATACTGCACTATACTGAGTGCTGTAAAAAAAATTTAAATAAAATACCAGAATAGTTGTATTTTCTTCATCCTGCTTTCCAAAAAAAGGATTTAAAGGTGATCTAAAAGTCAATTCCCCTTCAAAATGGTACTAATTAAAACTCATCCCGCAAAAAACAAGCCCCTACAAAGCTCTGTACACAAAAAATATAAAAGTTATGCCTCTCCCTGGCTTGTCCGTTTAGCCCTTTGGGCAGGGGAGAGGGTTACCCCTCTCTCCTTCCCCCCCCCCCCCCACCCCTTTTTTTTTTTTTTTTTTTTTTTTCTCTCTCCTTTCTTCCCTGTTTGTCTTGTAGGTCTGACCCTTGTGCATAATCTGTTGCTTCCATTCTGTATTGTCTTCTGCTCTGCTATGTTACTAGTTCCCACCTGCTACATGAACCAGATTGCATAGGTTACATCATTTTCTATGTGGTAGCCTTTGGGCATTCATCCATTTTCCATATGATTATACGATGTTTACTCTTACTATCGGTGTATTTTGTGTATTTTATCGGTACATGCTGGATACCTTATCTTTTTACTTTCATGTTTTTGATAATGTTTGATTGTTCGCAGATATCATTGTTTATCAATAAATCTTTCTTAATTTGAAAAAAAAAGTTATGCCTCTCAGACTATGGCGATGCAAACATGGTTTCTTTTTTAAATAAGTATTTTTATTATGTAAAAGCAGTAGTGCATAAAAAAATATGTCCATTTGGTATCGCTGTAATCCTATCGACCTGCTGAGTAAGTGGAAGCTAAAAGAAAAATGCGGTCCCCGGCATTTTTCTTTTTAGCTTCCACTGTTCACGCCCGCTGCCGCATCTTTTTGCTGCTTCGGAGAGGAGTTCCACGGCTGCCGCTGACGGACCTAGATTGAGTCCTGTATATGCTTATGAGAGTTGTGCCTCTAAATTAGTCGCACAACTGTATCAGGTGAGCCTGTACCTTACCAATCACTGATAGACGGACATACTTCACCATAAGGAGCGCCCCTTTTGTTTTTTTTTATTTTTCGACCTGCTGAGTAAAGTTAGCATACTGTTTATACCTAACGGTACAGGATTACTGTATTCACCCTTCCTCCCAAAATTGTTGATAAAGACAAATACAGCAAAAAATAAACGAGTTTCTAACTGTCAGACTTATGACATAAAAACAAAATTTTGACTTCAGGGCACAACAGAAATGGTACTGGCCCAAATTATGAATCCGTCATATTCCTAGTTGGTATGTCTGGGTTGGTAAATTCATACGTGGGAACTTGGCGGTCATGATATCAGGTTGGGAGACTCCTATGAGAAGTTATGACACAATCTGGAATTATGACTTTGTGTCCCTTGCATGTAATTAGTCATCCCCCTCTGTGACCTAAGGAAGAGGAGGGGCTGAGGAGGTTTAGGAGTTGTCATAAAACAGCTTGGGATGTCACAGACTTCGGTCGGAGCCAGAGGTGACTACAGAGTGTAGGTCTGTCCATTTGTCTTCCGCTGCACTCCTCAGCCCAGATTCTTAACGAATCTGATTGGAAAAGATCTGTTTTTCACTATTTTATCCATTTTGTTTATATACTGTTCTGCATGTTTTTATCTATGTCTATTATTTTGTATTTTTTGTAACTAAGCCCTGTACCTTTTACATTATAGCTTAAAACTTTAATAGTTTTGCCTTCTTGCCCTAAAAACATCCCGAACATCTCTGTAAAGTTTGAGATGCTGCTGGTGCACATGACTGACAGCGTATAGTTCTTTCACTTTATTGAAAGGTGGTGGCAGTGTGTGTGCAATTAGGGGTGAGGGGTTACGTGTGCTGCTCATGGTGTAGGCTGAGTGAGGACCTAATGTGAACTTTAGTTGTTGCGGTCGCGTATCCATGGTCACGTTGTGCACCACGCTTGAGTGTGTGTCCGAGAAGGATTGGGATCTAGTCAACCCCCCAGAGTGTGATTTTATTTGATTTATTTTTCCTTGGCAGTGGGATCTAATTCTCTGCACTCTTTACTGTGCCCCTGACATTATTCCCTTGTACCCTCATTCCTTACTGATCTAGAAGGACAGTGTTGCTACAGTTACTTCAACAGGTGAATGTGCAAAAGTAGAAAATTATTCAGATCTGTTGATGAAATTAAACCCTTGGAGATCAAATGTGGGGAATATTTCTGTTACTGACTCCTTTATCCTCATAGACACGTTGGGGTCTGAGTAAGCAGATTATTCCATTTAGGTGGTATATATGTTAGGATCCTGCCCTCCCCAGATGATTCACCCTTTCGGCATGCTAAGATACCTATCCCCCTTCAATAGCTTTTGGCCAGACATTCGTTTTTCCTTTCCCTTTGCACCATACACATGCTTGCTCGGGTCGGGCACTATGGGCGGCAATTTATCGTAAGGAAAAGACAAAATGAGAGCTGAAATTCAACCTGTCCGATGCTTCTCTGCTCCAAACCAATGACACAACCTGTTTTTATTTTAAAATAGAAATGTTCTAAAATATTGAGAAAATTAAGGTTACAGTATTAAAAAAAATAATACAATGAGTTTCATTCTTTGCAGATGACTGGGGCTCAGAAGGTCATCAGATATGGGATGGTCGTGGTATCAAACAAGATACAGATGAGGAACCCTCCACTATTCCAGATCCACCCTCAGCCCTTCACAGTTATGGTCTATCATCTGATCCCTATGAACAAGTCCCGGCTGATTTATCACAGACTGATCAACAAAATAGAGTTATCATCAGACACGTCGAACATCAAGGAGCTCACACGGGGACAAAGCTATTTTCATGTCCAGAATGTGGGAAACATTTTACTCGCAAATCAAATTTTGCTACACATTGGAGACGACACACAGGAGAGAAGCCCTATTCCTGTTCAGAATGTGGCAAATGCTTTGCCTCAAAATCAAATCTTGATAGCCACCAAAGAATTCACATGGCAAAGAAGCCCTATTCATGTTCAGAATGTGGCAAATGTTTTGCCTCGAAATCAAACCTTGATAGTCATAAAAGAATTCACACGGGAGAGAAGCCATTTCCATGTTCAGAATGTGGGAAATATTTCACTGGGAAAGCAGATCTTGTTAAACATCAGAGAACTCATACGGGAGAGAAGCCATATACGTGTCCCGAATGTGGGAAATGTTTCTCTGAGAAGACAAATCTTGTGAAACATCAGAAAATTCATATTCACAAAGGAGACAATCTACTTCCATGTCCCGCATGTGGGAAGGGGTTTACGGACAAATCTCTTCTTGCTTCACATTACAGAATTCACACAGGAGAGAAGCCCTATTCATGTTCTGAATGTGGGAAATGTTTTACCCATAAATCAAGCCTTGGCAAACATGAGAGAATTCACACAGGAGAGAAGCCGTATCCGTGTCACGAATGCGGGAAATGTTTTACCCACAAATATACGCTTGTTAGACATCAGATAAGTCATACGGGGGAGAAGCCATATTCATGTACCGAATGCGGGAAATGTTTTGGCCACCAAAATACACTTGTTAGGCATCAGAGAAGTCACACAAGGGAGAGGCCGTATTCATGTCCTGAGTGCGGGAAATGTTTTACTCGGAGATCATATCTCTGTCAACATCAGAAGCTAAATTTGTGTATTCCGTTACATATTGTGTAGGAAGCCTCCTAACCAAAAGTCAGCGCAGACAACCCCTTTAAGAATTTTGCCTGCAATATCTTGATCCGTAAGAATCTTGAACCTTTCACGGAATAATCTCTGCACCTGGGGACGTGTAGTGAGGTTGTGATGTGTTAAAGGGCTGTGTATGAAAGAGTCAGAAGGTGTTTCTGAAGCCCCCCACGGAGGCAGCCATTTTATTGCATTCAAAAAATAAGAATTTTATCTACAACCTAAAGGCCCAAGGGAAAAACAGCAAGTGAGCAAGACCTCGAAATGTACAAGACATGTGATGTGGAGAAAGGGGCTACAGAAACACCTTCTGACTCTTTCATACACAGACCTTTAACACATTAAAACCTCACTACACATCCCTGTCAAGTTGGTACTTTAAGGAAAAAACATCAAAAGTCTGTTTCATCATTATATTCTTATTAAGCTCATCAGATAGTTTGTTAAACTGCTTTTACTGCTATACATCCTTATGAAGTATCAGATATCTCTCACACAGCTTTCCTTGAGACAGATGCAGTATCTGCTACAAGCAAGAAATTCAAGGCTTTCCTCCTCCCCCCAGATAATACAGAGAAGAGCTCGGGAATGTGTCATATCAGCTAATGCTTCATACGTACATGCAAATTATAACTTGTCTCTTAGCGACCACCAATTAACCAATCATGTAGTGATAAAATAGTCATGTGATTAAAACGTTCTATTGGAATGTAATTTACTGTGATTAAACTTCAGATTTCATGTCCCAGCCAAAGTGTGTGGGTCATGTTTCTCGAGCTCTGGCTGCCGGCAGCAATAATAATAATAACAATATAATTCGGAGGAGGCATTTAATTGCATAATGGAGTGGAACAAAGATAATTTTCACACCTGATTTAATCATCTTGACATCCCCAGGTGCAGAGATTATTCCGTGAAAGGTTCAAGATTCTTCCGGATCAAGATATTTTCAGGCAAAATTCTTAAAGGGGTTGTCTCACTACAGGGATTGCTGCCTTTTATGTTAAAGATCTTGCAAAAACAGGTCACTCTGCAATATGTGTCTATTAGCAGTGCCCTATCTGTTCCTGGATATCTCCTCTTGTATGGGCTGCATCAGCTCCTCAGGTCGCTATAGCTACAGACCTGTTTGATCTATCATGATAGGTTGCCAGCTCTGGTCACTATAGCTACAGACCTGTTCAATCTCTCCTGAAAGGCTGCCAGTGCTGGTTGCTATAGCTAGAGACATGTTCAAACTCTTATGATAGGCTGCCAGCACTGGTTGCTATAGCTACAGACCTGGGTTGTGCTGCAGCCTAGAAGAAGCCAGTAAACACGCCCCTGAATTCAAAATGAAACCAAGAAAACAGGACTGAGGTAAGATGAATCAATGTAGTGAGACAACCCCTGTAAGGGAGGGCATCAGGAGAAACACGCGTGAGCGATAGAGGGAAACTCATTCTGAAATGATACATAACGCCTACTTGGGCTTTTTCAATTGAAGACTCACAATACCCTTCACGCCCGGAGAGGATCAAGGCTGTTCCAAGTGCCAACCACCTTACACAGATGCGTAGCATGATTTATGGACCTGTGACCATGCTAAAAAAAATTTGGGACCAATTTTGGGTTTACATAAGTGACATTTGGAAGAAGCACCTAATTAATATTTCGAGAAGAATTGGAGCAAATTTACGATTTTTTTTTCCCCCACTACCCTTCCACATTTCATACATGTACTGTTACTAGAAGCAAAAAAGATGTCTGATGCAAAATTTGATTCACCTTCAAGTTCTCACGGTGGAAGATGTTGTGAATTCTTTTTTTTTTTTAAATATATGTTTATTAAAAGTTTTCAAATGTAACAAAATAACCATTTATGTAATCGCAGGGTGGCAGAAATCTTGAACACATAAAACTCCAAAGATTTAAGTGATCTTGGTGAGGAATGACTAAGGCTCAGCATCGACACCAGTGATAAATGAAGGGGCAACTCCGCTAGTTAGATCCAGCTCCCCACTCACAGCGGAGCGGGATCCAAAATCCCGGAAATATTGAATAGTTCACAGGTGCCTCTGCCTTGAGCCTCCCCACTCCCCAGCACCGCGATATATAACATGTCATAGTACAGGAAAATGTATCACTTCTGATATAAAGTAGAATGTCTACCAAGCAAATCAAACAATACAAAACAATTCAAATCTAAACAAATCAAATCCATCAGAACGAGAGGAGAGTATATAACCTCTGTAGCACAGGCGATTAATATTCTTGCTTTTTATATCCTCCTAGTCTCGCCTTACTATCTCTGTCTTCTAAGTCCGAGACCACAGAATTGAAGTCTCCACTAGCTATTTTAAACTCACTGTCGTCATTTAGGATAATGGGCAGCAGCTGTTTTAGAAAGTCCCCACTTTTCGTGTTGGGTCCATATATATAATGAAAAGAAAATATTTTGTCATGTATCTTAATCCTTACATTAACCCATCTGCCCTCTGCGTCATGCTCGTGTCGGTCTACTGTCCCTTGTAAATGTTTGCTCACTATCGTGAGTACGCCTGCTTTATGATTTAGCGCTGGAGAACCATAGACCTGTCCCACCCATGAGCCCTTCATCCTGAAGTAGTCGGCTTCTGTTGTGTGTCTCCTGCAAAAATGCTATGTCTGTCTTCAGACGTCTTAAATGTCTCAAGATCATCTTGCGTTTGCTCGGCGAACGCAGGCCCTTGATGTTCCAAGTGACTATTTTCATTTCAAACTAAGTAGATGTAGTGCTAGCTACTCGTCTGGTGGATATAAACCTGTAAACAAAACTGTTAAGTAAAAACACAGGCACTGCGGCCTATAGCACTCTGGAGAGGAGGATTTACAGCACTACCTCCTCCCACCAACTGTGCAATTGGACTTCACTTTTTTCCTCTTGGGATGAACAAGTGCTATGGGTTACCAGTACAACAGTCTGGAGTTCTCCAAGCCAGCGGAAAGTGGGTAACATTACCTGTAGCAAATAATACAATAGTATAAACCAGATCTTAACATTACACCTGATATTCTGCAGTGTTCTAGTAAGCAGGGAGCTCCACCTCAAAATGATGGAATAGGTTGACCTCCCCGCTCCCAAGTGATCTCCCTCGGGTCATCCCATATGGAAGAGTAATCCAAAGGAGTATCCACTCGCGGAGCCACAGAACGACACCCGGGGACGCCTAGCCCCACATCATGGCTAAAGAGCAAGGGCAAAGCCTCAGGTACACATTTCAGTTTCGTCCGACCACCCCAGATATCGGAATTGGACAGTTTCAAGGTTGGTCCCATGGTGTATCAGGGGAGCCATGTGAATATAGGCGGGTACGTCACCTCCGCCGAGACTATAGGGCAAACAGAATTATAAAAAGGATACTGGAGAAAGTCTCAGTTGGTTCAACAGGTATTCATCGCGAGTTAGAGGATTCTGTTCATCTGTATTGATAATAAGGAACAATCAATGAATCTCTGTGACCATAGGGAGTATGGCCTTTTAATGGTAAGTAGCCAGAGCGGTCATGGAACCTCCCGTGTGGGCTGTCGCTTTCTCTGTTCTTTTGGGCTTAGAGGTCGAGGATGCCGGGGAGGGCTGAAGTTACTTCCTCTGGACCGAGGATCACTTTTGGAGGCGGGTGTAAATCCAGTAGGTGAATTAGAATGGTCCGAAGTTGAAGGTGAAGGGGGTCTAGAGTTGCCATGCTCTCGTCCATCCAGGTATTGTCTAGCTTCGTCAGGAGAGTGGAAGGTCGATGTATTTCCATTTCTGTGGAAGATCTTTAAATTGCTGGGTATAACGAGGCAAATTTAATTTGTCTACTGAATAGTATAGAACAAATTGGGGAGAAGACCCTTCTCCTTCTCACCACGTCCGCAGAAAAATCCTCAAAGAGAAGAATCTTCCTCCCCTTGAAGATAAGGTCGGATTTTAGTCTCTTGAAGGCCTTTAGGATCTCAGCTTTATCTGTAAAGTCCAGGTACTTCACGATAATTTGGCGAGGTCTTTCCCTTAAGGCCGGGGAGATACCATCGTCCTGGTTTGGTCTTGGGCCACTTCTCAAATCCGGGCCTAGACGGTGGGCTCGCTCGACTTTGCAAGGGTGCGTGAGCCCCAGAGCCTTCGGGAGTTCTCTTTCTTATAGCATGGCCAGGTTCTTAGGTGGGATAGACTCAGAGACACCTAGGATTATCAGGTTGTTGCGTCGAGACCTATTTTCTAGATCTTCTAGCTTGTCATTTAGTAGTTTATTTTCCTGGAGTGTGTCAGAGAGTTGTATTTTGGTTCGTTCGGCGTCGACTCTGAGGTCACTCATGAGAGTATCATGTTCGTCTAGTCTCTCCGCTTGAACCTTTACTTCGGACTTGACCTGCGCCACCAATCTAGTCACTGATGCCATTAATGATTTTTGTAAGTCTGAGGAGATTTGTTTGGCGACCTCAGTGACGATGTCTTCAAAGCTGTGTGCAGATGGATCAGTGTGGGGTGGGGCAGCTTCTTGAATTTTGTGAGAGTCTGTGAGAACTGGGGGAGCAGAACTTGCCAGCGTCTCTGGTGTCTCACTCCAGTCAGTGGTAGATATCCGGAATGTATCCTCCGAGTGATCTTGTACGTCATCTTGAAATGACAGTTCAGGGGGGAGCTGGACCCTGTATTTTGTCATTTTTTCGGGGGTTGTTTGGTATTTTTTGAGCGACCCATCTTGCTTAGATATTTTTCCATGTACTAGCCTAGTTGGAGGGACGCGTGCACATGGAGGCGAATTATTGTTAATGGAGTCCTTAGAAGAGAGGAATATAGACAATGTGGGTCCCTATTTCAGTAGAAAGCAGTAATGACAGTGTCTCTTTATGGAAGGCAAGAGGTGTCACTAGGGCTGTGCAGTATTTCTTGACCGGATTAATATTGTGATATCAGGGAGTTCCTGGTCACTTCTGGGGTGTAAAAGCGATGTTTGGTCAAATGCAGTGAGGATAGCTGCTGATGTGATTTGAGGTTTATTGCTTCAAATCAGTGGAATGGGAGGGTGTGGCTTGACATGGCCGTGTGAGGAAGCAGACTTGAGAGCTCCTCCACACTTTCTTGCTCCATCCGACTACATCTGGGTCTCATCATGGGTAAATCCTCCAAGAGAACGAAAAAGGATCCCCCGGCCACCCCACGCTGTCATCGGGCAGTATTTCGGGCGTTATTCCGCCCTGATGCCTCAGGATGACCCCCGCCACGAGGCCTTCCAAGATGGCGTCCCGGCCGGCACGGCTCCTCTTCCCACACAGCCGACATCTCTACAGCCAGCCTTACATGCTACACGCTCCGGGCGTCGCAGGCGAGACACTGAGATCCCCGCAGCCGAGCCGACATCCTCTGCTCCCGCCGCAGTCCCTGCAGGGAGAGCGGCGCCCCCGGCTCCAATGTCACGATTTACGGCGGATCCTCTGCGGGCGCTCAAGCCGGTCGAGTCACAAACGAGCCCCGGACATGCAGCGGCGGCATCCCTCACGTGGCTGGAGACACAGCAGGTGCCCCGGGCAGATGCTGGCCAAGCAGCTTCGCAGCGCCCGCAGGCTGGGGCAGTCGGCTCAGGACAGACGCCTTCCTCTCCCACGCGGACGGCGCCCCAGCGGGAGCTGATGACGAGCGTATTCTGCGCGCCTGCACCGCAGCTTCATGTCGCCGCGGCTGGACCCGGACATACTGCGCCTTCTTCACCCGCGCCAACGGGGACACAGCAGGAGTCGCGGAGGAGCGCACATCATGCGGCGCAGCCACAAGATCACAGCGCCACAGAAGGTCCGGACCAGGGAGCTGCGTCCTCTGCGGACTCCCCTGTATCGGTGCATGCGGCGGGCTCGCCGGTGCCGGGAACAGGAGGATGGGGGTCTGCGTCTATGCCGTTCCGACAGATGCCGGGACACACAGCAGCTCCAGACCCAGGTCAGTGTCCCCAGGACGATTCGTTCTCATCCCCTGGGCCATATATGAGGGGAGATGGACAGGGGACTATGGATACACCCCAGACGGGGGGGGGCTCTACCTCTAGCTCCGGGGGGCACGCTCCCATCCTTACAGACCCCCACCTCTGATTTGGGATTGCAGACCCCCGGTATGGACTCCTCCTTGGGTGCTCCACTGAGGGGTGTCTTGGATCAGGCTAGCACTCAGCCCTTAACTCTGTGGGATGCCCCAACTGGATCCCCCCGCACTCAACCCAGGATACTGCCACCAACACCACCAATGACTGCTAAGGGCCTTGCTGATTCGGGACTATGTCCATCGAACCCGACACTCTTGGCGGATGAGGGGCCTCTCCTCTGGGCTTCGGCCTCAGTGCTCAGTTGCGGGGCTGCAGCGGCCTCTCCCAGAGAGGGGGGGACTGTACGCTCCCCGACATGGTCCACAGGGACTTTTTGGCCTATAACACCGGTCAATGAGCTCCAGCTGACCCCCCATGAGTCCCAGCCTTTATTCACTCAGGGACCTCTGCACCTTCTCTCAGGCTCTCTAGCCTCTCTCAGTAATGAGAGTGATCATAACCTGTCCCAGGACTTGAACTCTCGTCATAGCTTCAACAGCTCTCCACTAGTCTCTAGCCCCCAACCCAGGGACTCGGTTGGTGGTTCTCCTAGGGAGGCTACAGCTCATACTCTGCCCAGCTTTGCAAGCCCGTGTCGCCTAGTGGAATGCAATCTTGTCACTTTTTTGGCTGACCTCCAAATGTCTATTCCAATTCCCTGCCCAAACGGACAGGACATTTCTACCATGGCACCTCACGGGTTGTTAAAGGGAACACAGGAAGGAGCTTGACAATTACGTTACGGACCTATCTAGACATTCGACAGAGTGGTATACCCGTGCATACTAGCTCAGGACTTAACTCTTATTCTTTAACAGCACCTAAAGCAGTGGTTCACATACTCATTCAGCCAATTATTCCACTTGCAGCTTCAATAGTAGACGTGGAGAATTGGGGTATGAAATTAATCTTAGGTATCCGTGGGTCTCCAAGGAATCAGTTGCCGGCCTACCGAACTTTATTAACGGTTTCTACCATCTTTAACGATCTTTTAGAGCGGCCCTTGAACACGTTTATCGAGTTGGATAGGCCCTTCGCCCCGCGACCAATGACCCTCATTGACCCCAGAGATGTTGTCTTTCGGTAGTGGCACTTTTTTGTTTCAAAGTGGACATAATGCTGCGGCCTTCGTAGGGGGCGGAGAGTTCTGTTTACAATGGCAGAACTCTACAGATTTATCCGGATTCTGTTCATCGTCATACCCTAGCACAGCGAGCTATGCTGGAAGCCTGTGCTCAATGTGCTCAAGGAGAGGTATATCCCGTATAAGGTGGGGGTTTCCGTTCGCTCTTAATATGTTCAGTCCAGAGGGCCAAATCCTATACCCTGCGCACAACGGAGGATATCCCTAGATTTCCATGCGGATCTCCAGATCACTGACATATCCTCCCTCCCTGGACCGTCTGGAACCCTTTCTCTGGGGAGCTAGTGATGAAGCATGCGGAGGGCATTGCCCCAGTTCCACAGTAGCGCGCCTAGGTCTCCCACCCAGGTGGTACGGAGGGCCTAGGCTGACCAGGCGTAGAACATACTGGTACTCCAGTGCGGGATCCTTTATATTAGGGTTCCTCCTTGCTAATGTCAAGACGGTGCTTGCTTCGAACATAATCTTTGGCCCTGGTGAATAACCATATTCTTATCAGAGAAGGGCATCATGGTCATTGGTAAGTCGATGTTGATACGGTTTTTTACTGTATTCTTTATAACTATTAGGGATGCTGCTTTTATAAACATGCCTGTTTTCCACGCTACCAACAATTAGGTGCGGAGTTCCCCAGCCCATCTGCTGGTTTGGTGTACTCCCGGTTGGTAATAGGTTGTTTGGTGTGGTTGGCAGGGTTTCCCCTCCTGTCTCAGGTTCAGGTTATTTGTTTTCTGTGGTTTCTTTCATGTATTGTCTTTCTTCCTTCCTTTGTGCTTCCGTCACCTCCTTGGGGCATCGGGTAGTCCAGAGGATTTGGTGGCCTCACTGCCGCACTTTTGCACGCGCCTTGAATGGGGACTTTCAGATAGTATCATTTAACTCGCCAAGGGTATCAAATAACTCGGTCAAACGTGTCTCTCTTTTCATTTGCCATCTGAAGAAAATCACAGCATGTGTGTTTTCAAGTGATCACTTTAAGTCGGACCTTTGCCGACTATCAAAAACAGATTCTACCACTCATTGGCATTTTGCCAATTACCGCATTGTCTAAAAGTAAGGGAGCAGTAGCACCAATTGCTATTCACAAATCACTGCTCGCATCAGGTTGTGACAAATGTATGTCATTGACGAGGAGGCGAGATACCTGATTTGACTCTCTCCACATCCCAAGGTCAGCTGGTTACGATTGTAAAATGTTTATGCTCTTTAAATAAACCACATGGGCCGTAGTGGACGGTCGTTATGTCCACCTGACGATGTATGGTCTCGGTGTGGTTTTTTAAATAGCCTTGTAGTACTGGTGTCAAGCGGCATGTAGGCCACTGACACAGTTTTATTTACGTTTAAGTTTTAACTGCTATGCAGTTAAATCGGGTAGGTCTTTTGATGGAGTAGCCAAAAGAGCGGGGTGGGGTTGGCTTCTCCATGTCCAGTTCGAGGCCTTGGTTTGTTTCAGACGATATATCAACCTGGCAAAGGTCAGTGTGAGCAAGGGGTGTGTCTGTCAGTAAGGGTCTGACCGTTGAGAGTCAGGGACAGTGTGTTACTGCAGGCTGCTGCAAATCCCGTGAGGACTGGATCCTGACTAAAAGAACCTGAGTCTGTGAGTTCACACAAGGGACAGTGTGCTGTTTTGTTTTGTGCTGAAGGCAGCTACGTTGTTTTCCTCTTGGGTGTACCTTTATGGCAATTAAACGCCATTCTAAAGGGAAGTCGAGACTGATGTTTCTGTACCACCTTTGAGCTGATGCCCTACAAAGTCGTGGAGGATGCGGGCATTAACCTATGTCATGGGTTACGGCTGCAGTCAGAGCCAAGCGACAGCTACTGCTTATGGAGGAGCTCATCAAGCACCTGGTGCATGGCAATTATCTGCAGCAGCAAACAGGCTACAGCTCAGCAGCAGACAGCTCACATGGAAGCCCTGAAGGCCAGCAAAAGGCCCTCAGAGCAGCCAGCAAAAAGCATGCGCACAGGAAGCAACAGCGCAGCAGCTGAGGATCCAATAGTGAAGCATGCAGGCTCAGAGCAGGTGCGACGACTTCTGACTACTAATGCTGCAGATGTCCGTTTTGACAGAGGGGCGTTCGAGTGTGGGGAAACGCCAGCTACCGCAAAGCCCGTGATGGCGGCATAGTCCTGGAGGGGACCGTATCGGGAGGGCCGCCACTCCAGAAGATGACCTTGGAGGATGACGTTGAAGCTTTTCTCACCGTGTTTTGAACGGTTTGCAGACCGCGGGAGGTGCTACACACCGGAGCCAGTGGGCTGAGAGTTCGGGCCCCATATCTTACTGGGGATCCCCAATAAATGGGGTGTATTTTGACCTTGCCCTTGCATGGTATGCTAAAGAATACCCCAAGTTTAAAAAAGCCGAGATCCTGGCTCGCCTTGGCGTTACGTAGCGGTGCAGGGCCCATAGGATACTTCATTGGGCGTAATGTGTGGGGGGGGAATAACCTCCGAGATCTCTGGTCTGTTTGACCTGTTACATCTGGTCCTGAAAATGGTTGCAGCTGGAGGTTTGCTCCCCCGCGCAAATGGTGGAGGGGTGGTCATGGTCCGATTCATGCACTCTCTCCCCCACCCCATTACAGTTGCTGGGTGGTGCAGGGGAAAAAAAACTAACCTAACCCCCAAACCAGCAGGACGATCTGGTGGGACTGGTGGAATGGTTCCAACGGCCATGGGTAATCCCTGGGGGGGCTAGAGAGCCTGAGATACCCATTAATGGAGGGCCCAGTGGAGGGGGATGGACCCTCGGAATATGAGGACCCTAAACCATCCGAAGAGGGAGCGGGCAAGCCCAGGGGCAGGCCTGACCCCGCTGCGTGAAGGTGAGTGTCCAGGGATTATCATTTGCTGGCGATATTGTCAGGCCCCAGTTAACATGGTTTAGCCAGTGTCCACTCACCTCCGATACCTATGGACTGCTTTGCGGCGCGGCGCCGGTCCCTATTTGCGCAACCTGTTTGCAGCGCGGTACCCAACAAGGAGGGGGGAACCCCAGGATGGGCACCAGACTGGAATGGAACCCAGGTTAGGACTTTTGGACTCAGGGAGACCCTAGTCCACCCTCATTGCGCCCACTCTGCCACATTGACTGGGTCCCAGGGATAAACCCTAGGGGTTACATTTATTCATGGGGACACCAATGGTGTACCCAGTGGCAGGTTTAATCTGGAGACAGAATGGGGTACCTTGTCTCAAAGTGTTGGGGGTGGTTTGAAAATTTGATGCATGAAGGTAATTGTGTGGCAGTGATTGCCTTGGTTTCTGGGATCTGTGGGGGAAAACCAGGATTGCCAGTCATCCAGGGGATCCGGAGGTGATCCCTGAGTTTCCGCTATCAGTCATGGTAGGGGAAATGGGGAAGGAGGAGGCTCACGTGGAGGAAATGGTTCCCAGTTAGGATGTGTCTAGGGCAATTTTGGTTACTGCTCAGATCAGGATCTGACCTGTGAAAGAGGCCATGGCGGGGCGTCAGTCCTCAATGGGGTACACCAAGGAAACGGGGGCCGAAAACCGGTTCCCACACTTTGCCTTAAATCAGGATCTACTTTTACCGGGTGGACCAAAATAAGAGACGAGGTGGTGGAAACAGTTACTAGTTCCAGGGGCCATATAGCGGACTATTGGTCATTGGACTTGGCCCACTCCCCATGTGTTGGGGTCACCTAGGGGTGGCCAAGACCCTGGAGAGAGTCTGCAACGTTTTTATTGGCCTGGATGCTACCGAGAGATCTGGGACTGCTGTCCAAATCCTGTCATGTGTTGTCAGGTGAGTTCCCCAGTAGCCCACTTTCGTAGTCCCCTTGTCCCCCTAACAATTATTGAGGTCCCCTTTGACATGATAGCAAGGATCTGGTGGGAACCATGGTTAAAATCGGCCTGGGGGCCAACCAATTTCATTTTGGGTCATTGTGGTTATGCCTACCCGATTCCCGGAAGCCATCACTTTCGAAATGCCTTCATCTAAGGTGTTAGCTATTAGGGTGCGGTTCTATGTTTGTCTCCACGAACGGGGATTCCCAAGAAGATCTTAACCAGATCAAGGGAACCCCGTTCATGTCCAAAGTGCTGAGTGAACTGTGCAAGTTCTAAAGTCACCCAGTTACGCCCAGTCGGTCTACCACCCTCAGACGGACGGCTGGTGGAACGATTTTAATTAAGTCCTTGAAGTCAATTGCTAAAAAAAGTTGTATAGAGAGGGATGCGGACGGTGATTGGGACTGCCTATTACTTATTTGTTATTATCGTTTAGGGAAGTGCCTCACTATCCTATACAGGGTTCTCTCCGTTTGTACTTTTGTATGGCAGGCACACTAGTGGGGACTGTTGGTTGTGGAAAGGAAACCTGGGTGAGTAGGGTGCCCCTAATAAGTGTGTGGTGGAAATGTAGACAGATTGCAGGAGAGAATGGCCCGGGTGATTGATGCCTATTGTAAAGGTGCACCTTCTGCTGGCACAGGGACGCCCAGTCCTGGGTATTTAATAGGTCTGCCAGCCAAAGACAGTTCAATCCAGTCGGAGACCGGGTGTTAGTGTTTATCCCCACTGTTGAGAGTAAGTTCTTGGCCAAGTGGAAGGGGCCCTACGAGATCGTTGAAAAAGGTGGCTGGGAGAGGTTAATTATAGGGTGCCTCAGCCAGGAAGGAGAAAACCCTATCAGGTTGTACCATGTAACACTGCTAAAACACTGGAGAGTAAGGGAACCCCTGAGCCTCCTTGCTTACGGTCAACCCAAGTCTCTAAGTAGTTGGCACGTGAGGGATTTCAGAGTTCCCACCTTGTCCCCCTCCAGAAAGCAAGAATGCTAGGGAGTTGCTCCAACAGAACAATGATCTGTTCACTGGAGACCCCGGGCTCTACTAATGTCGATACACCAATGAATCCTCACAAGACCCCCCTGGTACTATGTGAACCTAAGGCCATATAGATTCTGAAGCTCCGAGAGAAGTAGAGAAGTTTGGTAGGGAAGGATTCATCGGATGTTTAGATACTGGGAGTAACTAGTAATTGAGGAGGTACCAAAAGTGCGATGTCTACGGTAGCCCCATTGTTACTAGTGCAATAAGCCAAATGGTGAGTGGAAGATTCTTGCAGATAATGACTATCGTCGCTTAATTGAGGTATCTGTGGTGGATGCCTTCCACCTTGCCAGGGTAGATGAGTTGATTGAGCCAGTTTGGGAACAGCTAGATACATCACCACCTAGACCTCACGAAAGGGTATGGCAGATCATTGGCGGAAAGAGGCTAGGAGAAGACCGCTTTCTCAATCCTACATGACGGGGTCCTTTTAAATTGTCCGGCATTGGCCCATTTGGGTTACAGGGGCCCCGGCCAACTTGCCTGAGGGCTATGGTACACAGTTCTACTTCCTCATTGAAAAATGCACGAGCCTACTTAGTTGAAATCGTCAGTTTTAGCATGGACTGGGAGGAAGTCATCTAAGAAAAGTCTCCAGGTGTTCTGATGCCTTGAGAAGCGATGGGTTAAGATTTACCCATGTAAATGTTGCCTGGAATGAGGAGACGAAATACTTGGGCTACATGTCGGTATGGGGGCAAGATTTATCCTCAGATGTATAAGGTTGAGGCTACTCACAGGAAATGGCCCGCCCCTCTCCAAGAAACTGGTTCTGGGCAATTTCTTGGCATATTCGGCTATTATAGGCGGTTTATCCCGAGGTTCGCTAGATAGCACGGTCCCTTTTGACAGAGTTGACAAAAGGGGGAAAACATTGCGATGATTTAGTGGTCTCCGAAGCAGAGGGGCTTTTCAGGAGCTGAAACAGGCTCTATGCCGACAACCGTGTTAGTTAGCCCCGAATTCTCCCGGAGTTTGTGGATCCAACGGAATGCGTCGGGATGTGGAAGTGGGAGCAGTTTTGTCACAGGTGATAAATGGGGAGGAGCACCCAGTAATGTACTCAGTAGGAAACTCTCACCCAGCGGAAAGAAATTATGCCATTGTGGAAAAGAGGGGTTTGGCCATAAAAGTGGGCTCTTAGACTCCATTCAGTACTACCTGCTAGGTAGGAAGTTCAAGCGGTGTCCCGACCTTGCCAACTAAAAGGGTATGCGGGAGAAAAAGGCGGAACAATTCAGGCGGGTAAACCCGCTGGTTTCTGGCATTACAAGATTTCATGTTTTTGTAGAGCACATAGGCCGGGCAATGTTACAGGGAAATGAGGATTGCGCTTGTCAAGGGTATATTGTTGGTGGCGGGTAGTGCCATAAACCCGGGTTTTAGGCAGCAGAGGGCGGGGGGGTGGGGGTTGTAATAAACCACAAGGGGCCGTAGTGGACAGCGTAGATATGTCTCACAGGAGATGTCTGGTCTCTGGTATGTGGTAAAAAGCAATTGTTGTAAATGGTGGGTAAGCTGGGGCTGTTGGCCAACTGGACAACACGTTTCATTTTCAGTTTAGTATAACTGCTATGAAGTTTATCAGGGTAGGCCTTTTGTACTGGAGTAGCCAAAAGAGAGGGGGTGGGTTGGCTACTACCATTGTCCAGGTCCAGGCTTGGTTTTGTTTCAGGCGTATTTTATCCTGGCTAAGTAACGGTGAGCAAGGGCCACGGTGTCTGGCAGGTAAGGAGGTTGACAGTGTGAGAGTCAGACAGTGTGTCTTACAGGCAGGCTGCCTGCAAATCCCCCGTGAGACGGGATCCTGCTAAAAGAACCGGAGGGAGTTTAAAACCAACGGACAGTGTGCTGTTTTTTTTGCGCTAAAGCCAGCTACGTTGTTTTCCCTTGTGTGACCTTCGGGAAATAAACCCTTTTTTTAAAAGGAAGTCCAAACTGTGTTTCCTGTACCACCTTTGAGTGTTTCCCCCACAGCCCTAAAGGGGGGAGGTCCCTTTAAAAAAAGCCCGGACATGTTGCTTCTCATGCGCAGGCCCTTACTTTTTTGGGGAGATTTTAATTTCCCCTTAGACCCCGCTTGGATTCCCCTTTTCGGGCGTTCTCCTACCTTTTTTTTGGGCTTTTAAAAAGGGTCAAAGGGGTTTCTTTTCAGTTCCCCTGAAATGGCGGTGGATGCAACTCACCAGGAAAAGGACTATGTTTTTACTCCCAACCCTCCAATCCTACAGGGGATCGACTTGCCCTTTTGCAGCCGTGCCCTTCCAGGTTGAGATCCACGTCAACGGTAGTTTTTCTGGGTCCAATCATGCCCAGTGTTTACCTCCTTTCATTCCCACTTCATCAGCGCAGATCAAACTGGGGGCTGAAAAATCCTTATTAGCGACTCGGCTGTCTGGGGGACTTGTGGCGGACCTTTGAGATTTCCCTCTCAGATCATGTGAAAACCCCAAAACCCTCCCACAAAAAAGGGGGAAGCCAAAAATGTGTGCTCAGAGGCACCTTAATCAAACAGGAAGTCGGTTGAAAAAAACCCGTGCTCCCCCATTTGCGGGGGCTTTGCATAAGTAAAATCCGGAACTATGCATAAGCAGGCTCTTTCCCCCTCCGTACTCGGAAGGTGGGGGCGAGGCTGGTCCGATGGCCTTTTAGTCCCCGTGGGCAAGCTTATTCAGACTCAAGGGGTAAATTTTATGATCGGGAACAAGAGTGTTCCCGCTTGCCAAACTTCCCGGGACCAAAAGACGGGCCTCCTTTTTTCCCAGCATTTGGACACATTTGGGCGCCACGGTGCTACGTCTGGGGGAAAGCGAAGGGTTCCATGCCTTTTACTCCAAACTCTATCACCTGCCCGCTGTTCCCCTATGGGCCAAGGGGCCCCAGGGGCCCCCTGCGGCTTTTCGGACTCGGGGCAGAAACGATTCAGGAGATGGGGAACCCCCTTCCAAGTGAAGAGTGGTCTTGGTCATTGGGCCTACCGGGGGGAAAAAACCCCGGCCCCGATGGCCTCAGGAAAACAAATTGAATATAAGTTTATAATTTCAGATTTTAATTTATTTGGATCCCTTTGTCTTTTCAAACTTAAATTTTGTTTATTCTGTATGAAAATTTTGACTAGGGTACAAGGAATTTTTGTTCCGTACACATAAATTTTGGTTAGAATCGTCTAAAGGGGGTGGCATTGAATAAAGGGCTACGCTGCTTGTTTAAGGGGTTTTTAGTTTTGTGTAAACTAAGGGAGCAGAGCATTCTTTTTTTTTTTTTGGAGATGGGGGGTGTCATGATTTAATAATTTGAGGAAGAAAAAAAAAGGGGGGGGGAATGGGGCCCCAATGAAATGAAAAATGACTGAACAAAAAATTTGGGGAGGCCCTGGGAAAAAAATTCATGTCTATTTGCGCTTCAATTTTAACACTAGTGGTTTACATCAACATT
>JAODAL010053938.1:0-24946 GCA_025379985.1 Phyllomedusa bahiana | reverse complement strand
ACATTTGAACAAGGCTTAGACGTTTTCTCTAAAGGCAACAATGGCACTAAGATCCGGAAAACCCCCCCGGGAAGGGGGGGCAAAAATAAGGGCAGTGACCGGCAATACCCAATTCCCGGTACATGGCCCTTTAAAATTTCTAGTGCCGGCGCGCGCGCCCCTTTTGATGTGGGGGACCGCGCGCGGGAGGCTGAGCCCCGCAACAGGGGCGGGGCCGGGGGAAGTAGGGAAGGCCGGGGGCCCGGGGGTAGCGCCCCACCCCCCGTCAGCGGGGGGGGTTGCCGTCGTGGGTTTTCCCAGGGGTGTCCCCCGCGACCCGGGGCGGGGGGTCGCGGGACCAAACCCCGGACTTTGAGGTTTACAAAGACTGGAACCTGTCGAGAATGGGAGGTACCGGGAAAAGCATGCCCCTAACGCTAGGTATTGAAGACCCTCAAGACGAGGAGGCATAATGTCCGGGGTCCTATTTGAGTGAGGGGTAGAAGATAGGACACATCAACCCGGGAGGAGAAGAGAAGCCTCCCCCAAAGGGTGCTTCGACCCCCATGTGTAATTGATGCTATAGGGGGCCCCAAGGGGGGGCCCCCGATAGTGTAAGGCAAGGGACCAGTGGCCGCTAGGTTTTAATCTCCGCTCCGATAAAACCCTGCTACCCAACCAGGCAAATTAAACCTGCTGTTTTTAAATCAAATAATACAGGACTGAATGGGAAGGCACTGTGGCCCATTAGAAAGCTAGATGATCTCTCAGAAGAATTAAAGCTGTATTCAGGCCTAGATTACCCGGGAGCACGTTTACTTCATGGTTTAGGCTGCAGGGAATGCTGCCCAGATAGGTATTGTATATTATTGTGTTAGAAATTCTGCTCTATTGTCTGTTAGTGTCTCACCTTGTTTGAGGAAACTATTAGTGTGAAAGCTGTGGACCATACTACTCCACATCATGATTTTGAAGTGATAGTTGTAAGTGATCCTTAAGAATATGACGTAAATGACCGAAGTGGCAAAAGGGGCCAGAGAAAGGCTTTTCTGTGAGTACCTATTTAGATTCCACTCATTCACAGGCTCACTAATGCTATCTACTTGCAGCCATCCCTTTCTGTACACCCAGTCTCACCCGACAATCTATCCAGATCAGGGCTCTATCCTCCCCTCACCCATGACATGCACACACTGTCTCGCCTTTTTAACCCCAAAATCGCTGCTCATAGTGCTGCACAAACGCCGCTCATACTCATCACTTAACCATCTGCTGTCGCTTTTCATTCTCCTGCTTCTCGCTGCAGGTGACATCTCTCCTAACCCCGGCCATCCTTCCTTTACTACTCATCCCACTTCCTCCTCCTTCCATAGAAACCCTGCTAACCTGTTCGCTATTCGCTGTACGTCTTTCCCTGCCCCTTTTAATGTGCCCTGTGGAATGCCCGATCTGTTGGCAACAAACTCAATGCTGTTCATGACCTGTTTCGTTCTCAGTCCCTCAACCTGCTGGCCCTCACAGAAACATGGCTCCAGCACTCTGACACCGCTTCCCTTGCCGCTCTCACCTATGGCGGCCTACTCTTCACCACACCCCCAGATCCCGAGAACAGGCCGGGTGGAGGTGTCAGGCATACTTTTTCCACGCTCTCCACACATGCACTTACAGGTCATTTCTTCCCGCACCACTCCCTCACTTTCCCCTCTTTTGAAGTCCACACCATTAGGACTCTTTCGGCCATTTTTCCATCAGAGTCTCAGTTGTGTACAGACCCCCGGCTCACCCGCCAATTTCTGGATAATTTCGGCTGCCTGGCTCCCCTATTTTAATCTCTTCTAAATGCACACTCTCATCATGGGTGATTTCAACACTCCCATTGATGACCCATGTCTCTTCTGCCTCTCAGTTTTCTTTCACTGACCTCTTCTCTTGTCCTCTTGCAGTTTACTGACCTTCACACCCACAAGGATTGGGAACTTCTTGATCTGGTCTTCCTGTCCGTCTTTCAAGCAACTTCCTAACCTCACCCAATTCTCCTTATGCTCTCTCTGATCATAATCTTTTCTCACTTTTACTATTCATTTCTCAGCATTTCTTGGACACACCGCCCTTCACCCATACAGAAATATCCGCTCCATTAACACAAGGAACTCATAGGGCGGGGAACACCATACAGTCCTCACTGCCCCCAATCTCCTCCCTATCTTGCCCTGACCGGATGTCAAACATTACAACGAAACTCTCACATCCAACCTGGCACATATTGGCACCCACTCTCACACCGTACCACCAGAGTCTAGACGCCGGCGCCTTGGCACACACACTCAGACTCCGGTTTCCTGCTAAGATGCTCAGGTGTGCTGAGCGTCTGTGGAGACAAGTCGAAGCTACCTTGCAGACTTCTCCAATACAATAAGTCAATGCTCAGGACTTATCACACTGCCCTTCACAGCGCCAAACAAAAGTATTTCACTCTTCCCTCATCTCAACCTACACAACAACCCAAAACCGCCGGTTTGACACATCCACTACCTTCTCAGGCCTAAAGCTCAGGCCCCGGTCTATGACCTCTGGTGCTGAGTGACCTGGCCACTCACTTCAAAGACAAAAATTGACAGTATCGGCTTAACATCTCATCTCACAAACCCCAAGCAGAACCCATCTGTACCCTCCCGCACTTTCCTCTAGTGTGTTCTCCAGCTCTTGGAACCCAACGACGATGAAGAAGTTTCCAGGCTTCTCCTGTCTGCTCGCCACCAACCACCTGCTCTAGCGAGCCCATTCCCTCCCACTTCTCAGTTTTTCTCCAGCTATTCCTCTCTCACCTTACTGCATTTGAACCTCCTCTCTCTCCACTGGGATCTTCCCATCCATCCTTTAAACAGGCTACTATAACTCCCCTACTACAAAATAACCCTCATGGAACCCATCCTGTGCTGCCATCTACCGACCTGTCTCTAACCTTCCCTTTATCTCTAAAGGGGGGGGCCCCCTTTTCCCCCCACTGGAAGCCTGGTCTACTCTAGCCTAATCTGCTACTCTTGCTAACTCTCTTCTGGATCCTCATACAATTAGGTTTTCTGCTCGATAAACTCCAACAAGAAAACTGATTAGTTAAAGTCTCTAACGTTCCTCCCACACTGCAGAAATCTCAGGGCAAATACTAATTGTTGTTCTTCTGGATCTCTCTGCAGCATTTGTCCACTGTTTGAATCACATCTTTCCTCTCTGCATGATCAGCAACTTTGGCATCCAGACTCTGCTCTCGCTTGGTTCTCTTACTACCCTCTCTGACTCCGCTTCTTCAGGGTTCATTTGCAGTGTTCTAGCTCCTCTCACTCTCCCTCTTGCCGTATGGGTCCCTCTGGGGTCAGTTCTTGGATCCACTCCTCTCTTCTCAATCGATACTGCCCCATTGCGCTGTAGATTTTGGCTTCAGTACCACCTCTACGATGATGACACTCAATTATACACCTCTTATGAGACCTCACTCTCTGCCCTGCTACAAAAAACCAGTGACTGTCTGTCCGCTGTCTCTGAAATCATGTCCTCTCTCTATCTCCAACTAAACCTACCAAAACGAACTTCTGTTTTTCCCCCCATCTGCTAACCAACCCCCATCTTGCTATTTCTCTCTCTGTGGGTGGCCATAACCATATACACCTAGGCAAGCAGGCCCGAAGTCTGGGGGTTATTATAACTCAGATATGACCTTCACACCATTTATAACAATCCCTTGCCCGCTCCTGTCACTTGCACTACAAGAACATCTCCTGAATCCCCCCTTTCTTTTTTCCTATCCCCCCAGTCCATTTTCTCTCTGTGGAAACAACTCAAACTCTCTTTGTTTCTCTTATTCATTCTCGTCTTGAAACTGTAACTCTTGCTTATCGGTCTCCCTCTCTGTAAAACTCTCCCCCTCTCCAATCTAATCCTGAAGGCAGGCAGCCAGGCTTGGCTTTCTCTCCAGCCGCTATTCTGGATGCCTCTAACCTGTGTCAGTCACTGCACTGGTTGCACATCCAAGTACAGAATACAGCATATAATCTAATCACTCTCACTCTTAAAGCTCTTCAACAGTGATGCACCCCATACATCTCCTCCCTATCTCTGTCTACACACCATGCCCGCTCTCTACCGCTCAGCTACGGACATCAAACTTACAGGATAAGCAATCATCCGAACATCCCATGCCGTCTTCAAGATTTTTGCCGTGCTGCACCATTCTCTGGAACATCCTACCACATAACATAAGGCACACACTCCACTGCCTTGGCAGTTTTAAGAGTGATCCTGAAAACACATCTTCTCAGGCGGCCTACCATAACCTCTAATTGTTAACCCCCACCTTTCTATCACACACATTTGTCTCTCCCTAACAATCGGGCACTCACAGGCACTTATCTGGTATATAGTTGTACAGTCATGGTGGCAGGTTCACACCAAATTTTTATGTAATACCTACCCATATTTATAAAGCATGGCTGGGGGGCCATGTAAATTTAGCACTTTCTCCCCTTTTGTTTCCCCCCAGGCACTCTTAGATTGTAAGCTCTTGCGAGCAGGGCCGCCACCACTTGTGTCTCACCTGTAAGTAGCTTTCACTGTGTAATGTCTGTCTTTTTGTCTGTAATCTTTACCCTTATCATTGTAAAGTGCTGCGAATATGTTGAAGCTAATAAAAATAAGAATTATTATTTTATTATTATTATTATTATTTTTTGCTGTTTCTTATGGATTACTGGTGATTAAGTTTGCAATTTCTAATGTAGAACAAAATGGCTTTTTGTCTAACTGACTATTCAGCTCTGCTGGCCTGATGTAGTAACTTATTTCTGTTATATCTTATTCTACTAAAGGTTATTTGTAACTTCCCTATTTCTTAGCCACCCCCCTATCGATGCTTTTTGGTTTAGCCAAAAAATCACAAATGTCTGGGGACCTGCATTTACCCAATACCCAGTTTTAAAGGGCAAGATTTGACCCCCATTTTTATCCATACTAAAATAAATTCATTGAAAAAAAGACAAGCTTTTGGGTTTTATGGGGAAAATTAGACCCCCACCAAAAACATTTGGTTTAAATTTAAAAGGGGGTATGTGTAATTTTTTTTTTGGGGAAAGGGGAGGGCATATGCGGATCTTGGGGACATCCTAAAAAAATTCGGGGTTCCCCTAACCGTAAAACAGGTTTTTTTTAAAGGGGGCCCATTGTCCCACATCCAGGACCGGGTTTAGGAGGGTTATCATACCCGGGAGTTTTAGTGCATTGTTATTTTAGCCCCAATTCTTGGGGCCATGTATTATTTTGGGGGTACCGATTTGGGTTTTGTATACGGGGGCCGGCAATGCACGAAAACCCCTTTTTCCTATATGTGATGCTTTCTCAAAATCAATGCGTTTTCCCCCTTTCCCCTTCCCAGTATTTTCTTTTAAATTTTTTTTTTAAAGCTCACCAAATTATACAGTAAATGAAAAATTTTTTCCCACACAAAAACCCCCTACAGAGGGTTAAAGGGGTTAAAAAAATTATACTTTACTCTTTTTTAAAACTTTTTCCCCTCCCAAAAATAAAAATGGAAACCGTTTTCTTTCCCACTTTTCAATTTGGGCCCAACCTATCCATATTAGCTAAAATTTTAATGTAGGGTTTTGTTATTTTTGGTTTCCCTTTTTATTTCCCCCCCAAAATTCTCCTTTCTTTAATCTTTTTTTAAATTTTTAAAATTTATCTTTTTGCAACCTTTAAGGTCTTTTTAATAGGGTTGTGGGTTTAGCCCTACGGGCCTGTGATTTAAATGGGGACTGTGCTTTTATAATTTTGGGGTAGGGAATGGGTTTGATTTTTGTCCCTTTTCCCACTTGTTTTGGGGACTATTTTTTATTTTTTACTAGGGGCCCGGGGCGCAGTTCCCTTTTGTTTTGTACGCGGTTTTCCCCTTAGTTTGGTGGCATCAGTGTTTAAACCGGGCCCTCTTTTATTGACTGCCCCGTGCGCCCCTAATTTAAACCCCAATGCGCAGTCTTTATTTTCTCATTTGGGAGCAAATTTGCGCTCCACTGGATTCGCACGGCCCCCCGGCCCCAAGCCCCTTTTTTCTCTCGGAAGTAATTGCTGTACATGTGTTTTCATCCTTCCCCGGGAAAAGTGCTTTGGGCCCGTTTTAATCTTTTCGTGGGGGGCGTTAATTCATATAGGTGAGGTTTTTGGGCCGGGATTTGTAAAGAGGGGGGGGTTTGTGGTACTTAGGGGGTGAAATTGGGTCATTTCCTCGTTGTCCCCTTTACCCATTTACCCACCGGGACTTTTTTTATCATTGAGGGTTTCCCTTTTATTAGCTATCTTATTGGTCCCCCTTTATTTGTATATGGCTTTTCGTATTTATGTTTGCCCTTTATGTCCAGGGGATAAACCCCTGTTACCCATGGGAGGAAAAAACGGGGGGTGGGTTTTGTTTGGTTATTTCTGCATTTTATGCATTTTTTTGGACATTTTACTTATTTTTTTTATTTTGTATAGTTTTGGTTTAGCCCTTTAGAGTTTGGTTTTAGGGGGGCCTATACATTTTAACTGCAAAATTTTATGCTTTGAAATGTTTTCCAATACACCAAAATTATTTCAATGCTATTTAAATTGGAAGGTAAAACTACAAAGAAAAAATTTTTCTTTTATTATAGTAGTTAAAAAAATGAAGAAAAAGATTATCTCTAAAAATTTAGGCCGATGTCCCACATTTAGGGGTTTATTTTGGGGTGAGTGTAGGATTTATTTTTTAGAACTTTATCTTTGTCGTGTGCCTTATCCTGCCTTTTTTTTTATTTGAGGTTCAAAAAAAAATGTAAGTCCTCTTTATATCCGGGCTTGTTTTATTGTTTTTTCTAGATGGGGATTGTAAAATTTTTTTTTAATTTTAATTTAATAATTGCTAGTTTTAAAAGGGGGTTTATTCTTGCTGTGATATGTATTTTTTTGGAACCCCAAGGGTTTTTATAATTTTTGCAGTTATTTCCAAAAAATGTACGGGAAAAACAAAAATTCTTTTCTTTTATTTCCTGATTGGGGAAGGTTGGTTAAAAAGGGAAAAACCCCGGGTCATCCAGGCCCCACATTTCAGCTCTTAAAGAGGAAACACGAAAGCACCCAGTTTTCCCCTTGAAAATCAAAAGCTTAAATTAGAGAAAATTAAAACCCCATTGTATAAAATTTGCATGTTTAAAAACATCAAAAACACTTTCCCCCAGTTCTTTGAGTCACCTCCCTCACCCTCTTGAACGCAGTGCGGTCAGAGTCCCTCCTCCAGGTCTAGTCTAGCGGCCCGTTTAAGGGCATTACCTTTCATTATAAAGCCCCGCATAGTTCCACATGCAGAGTCCTAGGCTCTTTTCCCAAATTTTGTTTAAAAGATCAAAAGGTCCCTACATCAAATTTTGGGTCCCCGCATTATCGTGTCTGAAAAACAGGGGATAAGCTAATGAGTCTCTTGTGGCAAAGGTTCTCTTTGGGAGGCAATGGAAAAAAAGCTTGTGTTTGTGTCTTTTCCTACCTGAGGCCAGCACTTTATTTAAAGGAGTTTTTTTTCCAGAAACTTTTTTAAACGGGGGAGGGTAGTTTTTTGTTTGAAAGTGTTTGGATGTTTAAATGCCTACTGCAGACCCCATGTACATGTTTTTACTCCCTTTTTCACGGGGGTCCCCAGGCGTCATGTGGCAAATATGGCCCACTTGGGATTATAATAAAACATAAACTTTCCCCCAAAATTCTTGAAAGACCCCCACCCCATAGACAATGAAAAAAATGTTGCCCTGGACCCCACAGTGAAAACACCAATGAAGATGCCCATCTTGGGCCCCTGATTGGGGGGAAAAGCTCTGTGATAAAGATGGAGGGACATTTCCAAAAATCTGTTGGGGATAGAAATTACGACTGTTATCCCAAAGCTATTGTAAAGTAGAGATTTCGGCTAGGGTTTTTCTTAAACCCACTTAGCAGCCCATTTTATTGGAGATTTGTCCAGAGAGAATGTATGAAATTTTTTAAAAAAATGAGTAGTCTACCCCTCTCTGGGTTTCAGTGGGACAGAGAAATAGTTTTTCGCTAGGTTTTTCCTCGAACAAAATTTTGGAAAATCATTTGGGGACTTAACTTGTGAATTTTGTTCGCTTCGGGGGTACATTAATTATATTTTTAAATACCCCCAAAAGGGGAAAAAATAAGTCTTCCCCAAGATTTTTTTATACCCCAGGGCTGTATCTAGAACAAGGGGTTCCCTCTTGGGGAAAGAAAAAATTTCTCATAAAATGGAAAAGGGATTCTATACTGTAAGAGCGTTTTAGACTAGGAATTCTTGCCAAGGAGATTGCATGGTGAATTCAATAAAACCCGGTTCAAAAATGGTTTAAAAGAATTTCTGGAGGTAATATATAAAACAATTATGTTTTTTCTAGGAATCAGGGAGAGGGGGCTTGACCAGGGATTTTTTGATTGCCAGATGGTGTCGGAAGGAATTTTTTTCCCTAAAATGAGGGACAATTGGTTCTACCTCTTTGGGGGTTTTTGCTTCCTTTTTTGGATCAACACCTTGCACAACAGGTGAACTAGATGGAGTCTTGTCTTTTTTTTGCCTTAAAAAATATGAAACAAAAACAAAAATAGGGGAAAAAAAAGAAGATTTCCCCTTGGGGACGTATCTTAATTTTCCTCCCCTGAGCGCTTCTGTGATTCCTATCTGGGTATAGCTGAAAAAATTCCCCCCCTCCGGAAAAAAAAATTCCCTGTGCGGGTGCCCTTGAAAACGGGGTTACCTTAAATGTGCAAAACATAGAAGCCTGAATTTAATTTAAGTCCCTCATTTTTCTCCATGTTGAAAGGAGGGTTTCCCTGACGATTGGTTTGGGGTAAGGCGATGCAAAAATCGGGGATGAGATTGTTCCCAAAAAAGCGGTCGCCTGATGATCCTTGTAGATGCTGATAACGCACCCCAATCCCCACGGGCCCGCCACAAAACCCAAATTAATTTTGGTTAATGCCTACATTTGTCCTCCCTAAAAAAATGATCTACGGAACCCGGGGCCCTTTTACCCCTTCCAAAATAAAGTCCCGGGAGCAGAGGTTAACCCCACCCATCCTTTGGGTTTTTAAAATAAAGGGAAAAGAGTGTAAAATTAGAAGTTGGGAAACTCCACCAATTAAAACAGTTTCCCCAAACCCAAAAAAAACAGGGTAATTGTCTCCATCCCGCAAGCCTCCAATATCTATATAATGAGTAAATTTTAACAGGGGTGGGGGGGGTTTAGGTAATTATCACCCCCCACATAAGGCGCCTCAGTACACCCCAATTTAAAGGGGGTATAAATTGTCCAAGGGGGTTTACCAACCTGGGCCCTTTTCTCCTAGCTTTTGGTTTATCTATATTTAGTAGATCCTGAGAGACATCCCATCCCCGGGAGCATCTTCAGCCCCCCGCAGCAAACAAAAACATCTCACAACGGGGGCCACTCACAATCTGAGAGGGGGCCCCCCAAAACTCCCACTACTCCCACCCCCCCGGCTGCAGGAGGTACAACAATGGATCAAGAGCAAGATCAAAGATCAATGGCGACAGCAAAGCCTTCCCAAAAATTCTACGTGTGTCTGCCTGCTTTCCCCCCACAAAAATCACCAACACAGGGAGCCATGTTTTTGAGGTGGGGTTATGACTGGATGTGTGCTTTTCATACAGGACCCTTCCCCCTGATGTTTACTTTAGTGACAGTCACAGGGGGGGGAGGAGTCAGGAATCTATTGGCCACTTCCTATCATGGACCAGTGTGAAAGTCACCACAGGGCTTTTTAAACCCCCGGTAAACCCTCCCCTGTAGGTAGAACAGGGAAGACTCCACCTTGCTTTTCCCTCCTCATCTCCCCCTGGATTTCTGCGCCTCTTCTCTGCTCCTCCCGTTATTTCCCCCTCCTCCCCTTCATCCTCCCCCTGCCCGGCTGCTCCACCCTCTCCTCGCTGTTTCCTCGGGGAACCCCCATTACTTTAATTTCCCCCTCTTTTCAGGTCCCAGGCCAGGACTTCTCCCAGCTAAAGACAAGGCCCTTTTCATCAAGACCCCCAAGGGTGGAGACCCAGGGGCCCCCGGGAAATAGACCCCCACCCCCGGAGATCATCTACTTGGTAAATGGAGAGGGGGGTCTCCTTCTCTCTATTTATAAAAAGTGAATGAGGAAAGGTGGGGGTTCTTAAATTTGAGTGTCGTGTCTCCCCAACACAGTATACACAGTATGAAGAATCTCTGGATGGTGGCCCCCGTGTGTCAGGAGACAGCAGCACCCGACCCCGAGCCTCCCCCCCCATTTTCATGATACAGAAGATCCTAGACCTGACTACCAGGGCACAAGCTTCTGATGGAGAGGTGACTGAGAAATGTGGGGAAAAAATTTCTAACCCCCAGGGGATGATGGGGCTGGTGTGGGGGAGGTGAGGGGGAAAGCTGGGGAATTATAAAAAAAAAGGGCGGGAAAGGGGGGGGGATGTGGGTTTTTTGGGGATAATTGGAGAGGTGAGGGAAGCTGGGACATTAACATAACACAAAAAAAGGGATGAATAGGTCTTGAAAAAAAGGAGAGAGGTTAAAGGGGGGAATGTGGACAAGACATAAAAAAGGATGAAGAGTCGGATGGAGAAGGTGAGGGGTGGGAAATTTTCTCCGGGGATTAGGCATAAAAGGGGAAAGTGGTTTTTTTGGGGGGATTTGGTGGGAGAGGTGAGCGAATCTGGGACATTAGACTAAAAACAGGGTGAAAGTCGGGGTGGTAGAGGTGAGTGAATGCTGGGACATTAACAAACCCGGGATGATGGTCTGCATGAGGGGGAGGGGAAAGCTTGGGAATTTCATAACCCAAGGGGTATGGTCGGATTGAAGGTTTGGGGGGAAAGCTGGGACATTTTAAAATAACACAGGATGATGGTCTGGATGGTGAGAGGTGAGGGGGAATGCTGGGACATTAGACAAACCAAGGGTAAATTGGATGGTTTAGAGGTGAGGTAAAGTGGACAAAATAAAAAATAAGGGGGAATTAAATTGGTCCCCGCAGATGGGGGAGGTGAGGGGAAAGCTGGGGAATTTTTTTTCATAAAAAGGGGGTGATGGTCTGGATGGTGAAAAAAATGAGGCAAAAACTGGGACATTAACATAACACAGGTGATAAATTGGAGGGGGAGGGAGGTGAAGCTGGGACTTTACATAACACGGGGGGGGGTCTGCATGTGAAGGTGAGGGAATCTGGGAAATTTTACATAACACAGGGGATAAGGGGGGTTGGCTGGGGGATTGAAAAAAAGGGATGAGGGGGGGGGGTGAGGGGATGCTGGGGAAAAATAAAAAACCCTAGAAGAGGGGGGGTGTGGTTTTCTGGATGATTTGGGGAAAGGGGGAATGCTGGGACCTTATACATCAGGGAGATTGGTTGGATACGATGAGAGGGGAAAGGGGTGGGGACATTAGACATAACACAGGGGTGGGGTCTGGAGGACATAGAGGTGAGGGGGAAATTTTTGGGACATTAACTAAATAAACATTACGAACACTCGAAGTTGAAAACCAGAGTTTGGACAAAAAGGAATCACTGCAAACTAAAAAAATCTAAATTAAAATTTAACTTTTTAAACAATTTCCTTTAAAAGATACATAAAAAAACCATTTTTAAGCCAAATCACCACTGAAGAAAAACAGACAAGGGCGGGAGTTGAGACGTCCCCTTATCACCCTAACTAATCCTACTCTAGTTTTTTTAAACAGGGAGAGTTCTTCCCAAAAGGGGCGGGGCCCCACCTCTGTAGGCTCCCCTACTCAATCCCTTAATAGGTACAAATGGGGTTTTGTCTCTCATCAATGAAACTTCAGGGTTTGTCCCCAAGGGTACACATTAGCAGATCAAATCTCAAAAACCTCCCCTTTTCAACCCGAACTCACAGATAACCCCCAAAAAATTTTATCGATCCAATAGCCGTAAAAGTAAAAAACTAGAATTGTAAAGTTTTATACACCTTAAACTGATATCTCATTTCTTCAATTTCCCCGACGGTTTTTCCCTTGCCCAGGGTTCCAGGGTTCAACAGGGAACAAAAAAACCAGTCCAAGGGGGGAAAAAGCAGCGATATAGTGGGGCTGGATATGCTGATAGTGCCGCACTTTCTACAGTACCTCACCCTTAAATAGAGGGGGGCTTCATACTCCAATAAGCCCGATGATCGGGGGTACCGATCATGCATTTTGGGATGCGCAGCTTCACAAGATATCGGCATAAACCGCCCCCTGGTCATCCAGTTCCACAATGATTTGGGGTACCCGGCGGAAAATACGCAGCGCATATACCCTATTCATACAAGCTTCCATGATGCCATAAGACTAAGCGCTCCTTCCGGTCATGGTTTCCCAAAAATTTATTCGGTACCCGCGGGAAAATAGGCCATCGATATACCTATTCATAAAAAGGCTTCACATGTGCCATGAGACTAAAGCTGTCCTTCCGGGCATGCGCATTTCCCTCCGATTTCCAGGCCAGGGGGGAAAAGCGCTTACAACTACGCGCCTGCGTCTTCATATGCATGTCAAAATTTTCCGCCTTACTTTAGGTCAATGCCTAATACTAGGTAACCGAAAATACTTCAACTATGCAAATTTTTCCGTATGTATTTTACGCTCACTTTCTTTTTTTTAAGCCCCCTGGGAATTCCTTGCTTTCTCCCTTATCTTGAACTACAAAAAAAACAAAGGGGTTTAAAAGATGGGTGCAAAAATTATATTTTTTAAAGGGCATATGAAAAAACATTTAACAGACAAAAAACCTTTGGCAATGAAAAAAATCCAATATAAACTGGCGTACTTACTGTATTTTATCCATATAGGCAAGGTAAATGTAAAATTCAGTCCTTAGAAACTGATGGTTTTGGGTGCGCTAATGCTGCCCAAAAGTGGCGGACGTTTTGGAATGTTTTTTCCTTTTTAACTGCGTGTAGGCAACGCTCCCTTTATTTTTAAATCTTGTCAGTCGCACAGGTGATTTTGCTTTCAACACTTTTAAAATCAAAGATGCGTATCCTGTGATAGGTGAGCAAAAAAAAAAATCAATAGACAAATAAAAAGAGAGGAGGGGAAAAAGAAATAATTTTTTTTAAATAGCCGTAAACTAAAGGATTTTATTTAACCCTTTTTTGGGGCTAGGGTTTTCCCTTTTGGAAATCCAAAACTTCTCTCTGTAAATTTTTTTTTTTAATTTGATTAAATCTCTTGATTGGATTTGTTCCAGGACACACCAACGGGGATCACTACGTTGGGATGCTTTTCAGCAAAATGTTTAGCTACTGACGTTTTTTTTTTCTCCAAATTTTGCATGTGGAAATCTTTTTGCCTGTTAACATCTTTGTTATATCTGACACTATGTATAGGTAACAGAACTTATGTTCCCCAATTCCTTAGCTTGACCGGACGACTGGTCTGTCCAATATAATGTTTACTACATGGGCATCGCAACATATAGATTACATTGTTGCTAGTGCAACTAAAAAAACCATTAATAGATATGTCTACTCCTTGATGTGGATGTGGAATAGTAGAGCCTTTGATGATAGCAGAACAATTCGCACAAGATAGGCAAGGAAACGTACCACATCGTTTCGTGCGTAAGAACTGTTGTTTCGTAGTTTGTGGAGGGCGTATGTCAGAATGTATCAGGTTGTCACCAATGGATTTGCCACGCTTAAAAATAAAACGTGGCTTATCCCTAAACAATTGGCATCTATTACAGTCTGACCCAAAATTTGGCCACTTGTTTAGGGATAAACCACGTTTTATTTTTAAGCGTGGCAAATCCATTGGTGACAACCTGATACATTCTGACAAAATGTCTTTTATTAGCCGTCCTTAGTTCGTTGATAACAAGGGTAATTCTAGTGGCATCACATATATCATTATGGAGGATCCTAGATCTTATGTGAGTAAATCAAGGAGGTACCCAAATCTCTATACACATCCTCTAAAGCAGTCAAGGCAATAAACGATAAACAAAATCAAAAAATTAAAACAAATATCTATCTGCATAATGATATTGGTAAGGGTTTAAGACATTCGGTCCAAGATTAATACCCAAGCAACATGATACAAATTAAACCTGAATCTGCAGGTGCAGTAGTCAAATAACCAAAATACAAACTCTCATTCAGACCTCCGGTTTGCAGAGATTTGAGTCGATATATCCATTCAGTCTCCTTGCATAATCATTTGTTATCAATATTCCCTTTTCTAGAGGTTGTTATTATTTTTTCAGTCTACCCAGAGCGTTCTTAAATGCTGTCTGTAATGTTGTTAAGGGATATCCTCTTTCGAGAAATCTGTCTCGTGTCTCGCCCGCTTGTGTGTAGGTACTGGCCCTTAGGTATTCCTTTCTTGAGATTAGTGGGATGATGGGATTCCCATCTTAATAAACTGTTGGTTGATGTCTCCTTCCTATGAGTTCGTGTTTGAATGAAACCCATGTTATCTATATAGATTTTTAAATCCAAAAGGGCTATCTCAGATGTCTGTATCTCATATGTAAATCTGAGACAGATTTCGTTCACATTGTACATCAATGAACTCCCTAAATGACGCCCTCGTGCCCTGCCACAGCACGAAGACGTCATCAATGTACCTGCCCCAGTACAAGATATTTTTTGTTTGGGTTTCCATTTCCTCTCCGAACATCAGGGCCCTCTCCCACCAGCCCAGGAACAGATTTGCATACGTGGGAGCACACGTGCTCCCCATAGCAGTGCCCCTGTGCTGGTGGTAGACCCTGGGCCCAAAGAGGAAATAGTTATAAGTCATGTGAACTCCAACAGTTTCAACACAAGCTCATTATGTTTTTCAAATTGTCTACCTCTTGTTTTGAGAAACAGCTGTACCGCATGTAGGCCCGTGGTGTGGAATTTCTGCTGTACAGTTTCTTCCACGTCCACTGAGGCCAAAAAGGACATCCTTCTCTACATAACCTTCTAGTTTTTTAAGGAGATCCGATGTATCTCGTAGATAGGAAGGCAATGTTACAACAAAATTCTTCAATATTTGATCGATGTAAATGCCTATATATTGTGTGAGTGACTGAATCCCCGACACTATGGGATGTCCTTTTAGTGGGAACAACCCCTTATGTATTTGGTAGGGAATAAAATTTTGCCACTTGCGGTTTTTTAGGAAGTAAGAAGCGAGCTAAATGACCCGAGAGGATACCATCCTCTACTCCCTGGACCACAATCACTTCCATTCCTCCCAGTTGCTCTAGATCTCTTGTTACCATTTTTAAGAATAGATCAATTTCTGGGGTATCTTGGGGCGGAGGGAAACCTAGTACTTTTTAATTTAAGGATTGGTTTGGGGACAGTCTCTATACCCCTTTTCTCCTTCTTCTTTCAAAACCAACCCAGAGTCCTAACTCCGGGAGATCTACAGGTAGAAAATTCCTAGGTTATCTACACATTTTGTTCATAATTGTGTTTAAATAACTTGTGCCATTTAAATTTTTCGAGCAAGAGATTAAGATCATTCACCCAGAGTAAATTTTGATCGTGGTTGGTAACAAATGATAATCCATTAGATAATATTTTCCCTTTCTACTGAAGTGAGTGGCCTCTGAGAAAAGGTGTAATTATTTGGTTTTGCCTTTGTTTGCCCCTTTCCACAACTTTTTGGGTTGTTGGGTTGTGGTTTCCCTGAGGTGTATAGGTTGGACCTCCCTGTTGATCTAATAAAGGAGGAAGGCGGAGGGAGTGGGGACTTGAGAAGGGAGTGAGGAGGAAGATGATACAGCATTTATTCCTTAAAAAAACTCAGTTCAAATGAACCACTAACTCGAAGTTGAATAGCAGGTTTGGACAAAAAGGATGTTGTGTGTGTTTCATTCAAAAAACCTTCCATTAATAAACAAGTCACTGAACACATCGAGTTGATAACCAGAGTTCGGACAAAAAGGATTCCTTTTTATTTCAAAAAACCTTCCATAAATAAAAACGGGTCACTGAACACTCGGAAGTGAATAGCCAGAGTTTGGACATAAACTCTGGCTATTTCAACACCTTCAGAGTGTTCAGTGACATGTTCATTTTTGGAAGGTTTTTTGAGATGACCTTGTGGGCTGCAGGAAAATGGATGATTGATGTCCAGAAAAACTTTTTCAGACTTTTTAGGAATGCGGACTTTACTAACCTAAAGTCCATCTTTAAAGAACTATATATTTTTCCCAAAGAGAATAAAAAATCTTTTTGGGAGACCCCACGCCCCTTTTAAACTACTTTAAGGCCAAAATTGTACCTTGAGGTTAAGGTCACGGGTGGGGCCCATTTGGTAAATCTAGGCCCCACAATATTGAAAAAGGGGGAAAAGAGGAAAACTATTAAATTTCCCTTAAATTTAATGAAAAAAAACTTCTTGGGGAGGATAAAAAAAATTTTGGAAAGGGACAGGGCCCTAAACAAAAGGGGAAAACTTTTGAGAAAGTTTTTTAGAAATTTAAGGGGTAATAAGTTTTTTCAAGCCCTTGATTTCTTCAAAAAAAATTCAGGGGAAAAAAATATACAAAAAAATCTTGGGAGAACGTAAAAAAAGCATACATTAGAGATCTTCAAAAATTTTAAGGAAATGGAAAGCAAAAAAAAATTTTTTTGTACTGGGGCAGGTACATTGATGACGTCTTCGTGCTGTGGGCGGGCCCCCGGGGGGGCGTCATTTGGGGGATTTCCCAAAGATGTAAAAAAGTAAAAGAAATCGGTCTCAGATTTAAATATGAGATACAGACATCGGGGACCCTTTTTTGGTTTTAAAAAATCTATAAAGATAACAGGGGGTTTTCTTTCAAACACAAACCATAGGAAGGAGACAAAAAACCAAGGGGTTTTTTATTAAGATGGGAATCCCAATCATCCCCTAATCTCAAAAAAGGGAAATACCAAAAGGGCCCCGTACCTTGGGGGATTCGAAAGAAAACTGCCCCCAAAAGATGAAGGGGTTTCACCACACAAGGGGGGGCCGAGTTTACGAGGGGAAAACCCAAAAAGGGGAAAAACCCCTTCCCAAACCCTTTACAGACAGAAAATTTAAGAACGCTCGGGGTAGGGATAGAAATGTTTTTTTGAACCCGAAAACTCCTCAGAAAAATGATCAAAAAAAATTTTCGAATTATAGGCACATTTGATATCAAAACAACAAGGTCAAAAAAATTTCCATAAAAAAAATTGAGGGTTTTTGGGAAAAAAACCCTATTTGGAGTTCCCCTGTCCCCAAAAACCTAAAATCACATAAAAGGAGGGGGAAAGGCCCCTGAGGGCCGAGGGTTCATACCCAAATTTGTCCCCTAAGATCAAAAGGGAACTTGGTTGGTTTCGCAAGCCCCTGGGGAAATGTACAGGTGTGGAACCTGTATCTTCTCCCAAAATTCATTGACCAGACAAATTTTTTTTAAAAACCCGGGGAAACCGGGGGAAGTTTTTTTAAATTAGAACTTTATAAATTTGGGCCCGAACTCAGGGGGTAGTGTCCCTGTGCAACTATATTTTCCCAAAAAACAAACAGGGAAAAAAGACCTTAAGAACTTTAAAAGGGTACGGTTTTTGGAGAACACCTAGGAGATATCGGGGCATGGGAAGAAAACCCTTTTTCCTCTAGGCTGTCGGGGAAAAGCTTGGGGAGACACTACAGGTAGTGCTTTTCTTTGCATTGAAAAAGTAATAACAACCTCTAAAAAGGGGGAAATATTGATAAAAAAATTTTATGCAAGGAGACTAAAATGGATATACGACTCAAAATCCGCAGCCGGAGGGTTGAAGGGAAGTTTGTTTTTTTGGTTGACTACGGGAAAACCTGGGGTTTAGGTTTAATTTTATCGTTGTTGGGTTTTAAAACCTTGGACCCCCAAGTCTTAAACCCTTAAAAATATCATTATGCAAAATAGATTTTTGTTTTCATTTTTTGTTTTTGTTTTTCGTTTTTTGCCTTTGACTTTACGGGACGGACCTATGCCGAAAGGGAAAGGGGGGGGGGGGGGGGGGGGGCCCCTTTTAAATTTTTGGGAAGGGATGAATTTTTCAAAATGCACTGTTTTTAAAGGATGTGTATAGGGGGTTTGGGGTACCCCCTTTTAAAATTTTACTCCATAAGATCTGGGGATCCCCCCATAATGATTTTGGGGATGCCATTGAATTTTAAACCCCTTTTTATCAACGAACTAAAGGGGGGGCTAAAAAAAAGACATTTTGTCTTTTTTGGCATTACAACATAGCCCCGCCTTTCTTCAAAAGAATTAATTTTTTATTTATTTGGGAAAACCTAGAAATTACTGCGGGAAAACCTTTAAATTAAAGGATCGGGAATTTTTTTAAAAATCGCATAAGAATCACGCAGGCGGGTATGTTGTTAAACGCTATGTTCCGCCCGGAAACTAGAATTTTGAGACGGAAAAAAGGCATGACTGGAAGGAGCAGCTTAGTCTCTAAAGCATCATTTTGGGAAACTTTTATGAATATGGTAAAATGGCATTCGCTTTTGTTCCACCCGGGGGAACGGAAAACAAGGTTTGGGAAATGCGGGATTTAAAGGGAAAGGGGCGGTTTATTTTCCATGGCATCGGTGAAGCTCGCCATTTCGCAATGCATGATCGGTCGCCGATCATCGGGCTTATTGGGGGTATGCCGTAGGAAACCCCCCCCTTTTTTAAGGTTTAAACTGTCCCAAAAATGCGGCCACTATCAGCCCTATCCAGGAAAAACTATCCCTCGGGGGGCCCCTTTTTTAGCCCAAATTTTACTGGGTTTTTTTTTCCCCTGTGAACCCCGGCACACCCGGCAAGGAAAACGCTTGGGAAATATAAAGAAAAGGAAAAATCGGATTAAGGTCGTATACAACATTACAAAACCCTAGTGTGTTTTATCTCATTTGGCTATTTGGGTCTGATAAATATTTTTGGGGTTAATTGTGGTAACGGTGAAAAGAGGACATTTTTTTTTAGAAATTTTATCTGCTAAATTTGTTACCCCAAAGGAAACATACCCTGAATTGTTCATTGGGTTGAGAGTACTAGAACCCATTTTTAATTATTTAAAAAGGGTTGAGTAAGGGGGGGCCTATAGATTTTGGGGGTTTACCCTTTCGGGGGGTCTACTCTGCCGATATAAATCTAGCGTTGGATCTTTTTTTAAAGGGTGTAAAGGGACTTCCCCCAATACCCTCCTTGTCTTTTATACTATCATGGGGGGGTTTGCTGCTTAAAAATGGTTTTATATTTATCTTTTAAAGGGAAATTTGGGTTTAAAAAATTTAAAAAATTTAGAGTTTTAGTTTTTGTTTGCAGTGATTCCGACATTACACAAAAACACAGGGGGGTGATGGATTGGATGATGATAGAGGGGAGGGGGGGAAAGTGGGACATTAAAAACATAACACAGGGGAAAGATAGAGGTGGGGGACTGCTGGGACATTATACATAAACACAGGGGGTTATGGGTCTGGATGAAAGATGAGAAAGGGGAGGGGGAAAGAGGGACATTAAAACTTTAAAACAGGGGGGTGATGGGTCTGGAAAGATATTAACAATTGAGGGGAATCGGGACATTACACAAAAAAAAAGGGGATGAGGGTCTGGGGGGTTTTGAGAGGTGGGGGGAAAGCGGGACATTATACATAACCCCAGGGGGTGATGGGCTGGATGATATTGAGAATTGAGGGGAATGCTGGGACATTCACTTTAAACAGGGGATGGGGGGTCTGGGGTTATGGGGTGAGGGGGGAAAGCTAGGGCATTATACCAAAAAACAGGGATGATGGGGGCCCGGATAATGGGGTGAGGGGAAAACGGGGACTTAAAACATAAAACAGGGGATGAAGGGCGGATTGATGAGGAGGTTTAGGGGGAAAGCTGGGACACTATACATAAACAAGGGGGTTTATGGGTCTTTGGGTAATGAGAGGGGAGGGGGGAAAGCTGGGGCCCTTATCATAAAACAGGGGGTTGGGTTTTTGGAGATGAAGGTGAGGGGAAAAGCTAGGACTTTTTACAAAAACAAGGGGATGATGGGTCTGGATAATGAGAGGGTGAGGGGAATTCTGGGAAAATTATACAAAACACAGGGGATGGGTGGGTCCGGATGATGATGAGAGGTGAGGGGGAATGCTGGGACCTATAATAAACCCCAGGGGATGATGGGGGCTGGATGGGTGATGAGAGGGGAGGGGAATGCTGGGGAGGGGGATCGCTAGGTAGGGTTTATTCAGGGCCCAAACCCCGAACAATCCCCCCTGTGCCCCGAATTCAAAACCCCTTCCCGGGGGGGGGAGGATGCAATTTTGGGTTCAGCACAGACGATCTCTTGGCTGCATGTGAGTTCCAAAACACCAAAAACATACTCAAAGCCGTTTTTTTCAGTGCAGGGGGGAGGGGGGGGGAGGGGCGGCCCCTGCGGGAGGTGCCGGGGACTTAGCGGGGGGAGGGGGCTTTCATTCACCCGAAGCTTCCCTGACTGTCAGGACTTCAAAGGGCTGCCCGCCGGCGCTGAGCACCAGAGCCTGGCAGGAAGCAGTGGGTGAGGAGCTCCACCCCCTGCTGAGCTGCTCCCATGTCCTGAATCATGCAGCTACTCAGCCTTGAAGGCATCATCTTCATCATCATCCACAGGTGCCCAGGGAGGTCTCAAGTGAGTGAGTAGCCTCACTGTAGAAACCTGTGCTAGATAGTATAATAAGGGCAACACCACATAATTTTCATAAATATGAATTGTACTTAATGTATATATGCGTGTGTATACACATATGTGTATGTGTGTATGTATATATATGTATTGTATGCATGTATGTGAAATACTGTGTGTATATATGTGTATTTGGTATGCATGTGTGTATATATGTGTATTTGTGTATGCAGTGTGTGTATATATTTGTGTGTATGCACGCGGTATATAGTTTGTGTGCATGCTATGTGTATATATGTATGTTTGCATGTGTGGTGGGGTATATAATATATATATATATATATATATATATATAATTATGTTGTGCATATATTGTGAGTTTGCACAGCTCGGGATCACCGCATGAGTCTTTCAGGCATGAGACAGGGGCAGAAGTCAGGTACAAACGGTTGCTTGGCTCCGGGGAATTTTTTTTTATAAGCAGAACAAAACGGATGGCAAACATGCACAGCAAAACATAAAAAAAAATACTTGCTCCATCTGAGCGCTTACTAACAAGGTGTATTTCCCCCTCACTATCACCTTGTTGGTCCTACACTGGCTTCCCCCATTGTGAACACCTCCAGCCCAGAAGTAGACTGGAGGTACAGCCGACGCCCAGTCAGCTACCTGCTGACCTTTTATACAGCCAGGAAATCCTGGCGTGGAGCCATGGGGAGTAAGCACACACCCTGCTCTATGCTTACTCCCAATGAAAGGCCGACCCAGGAATGGCTGGTAGCCGTACTAATGGATTAAACATAGGTCGACAGTTTGTACTGTTGACATCTATTTATCAACGGCCTTTCAATCCACCATGGCTCCTTATCTTGGTGGCATGCGTCCTGGACTCTCCAGACATATGTCCAGAACCTGGCTGGGATATAATACTCCCTTGTAGACCTTCCCAGCTGCGGTCTTACATATCCCCCCCCTCTGCTCTGACCTGTGGGGTGGAGCACTTTGTGCCATAAAGTTGTGCACCCGCGACAGTGCATCCGCATTTGCTTGTTGTGACCCGGGCCAGGGCGTCGCTAGGTGTTATTCAGGGCCCGCCCCGAATAAAACTCCCCCGTGCCCCGAGTCCCTCCCCGGGCCCCGGGCCCGGCCGGGGCCCTTTTTAGCACCGACTGGCCCTCAGCGCATGTGCTCCCAACCACATTTAGCTGCGGGCCCTGGCACAGAAGCAGCGGCTCCCTGCCCGCAACAGTGTCGGGCCGGGCCCGGTCCGACACTGCGGGGCCCGCCGGTCCTCACAGCGCTGAGGACCCGCGCGGCCCCGTGCGCCTCAGCCGGCAAGCATCGCGATATGTGAGTCACGCGACGCTGCCTCTCCTCGGGGGCACAAAGGCGGTCATAGGCCCGTGCGCCCGAGACAGCCGGAGAGCCGCCTGAAGAGACGGAGCGCGCCCCGCCGGGGAACTAAGTGAGATTAATGTTGTTATTTTTAAACGTTTACCTGCTCAGTGCCCCCATATCTGCCTGTCCCCTATAATCTGCCTGTGGCCCCATATCCCTGCTGTGGCCCCATAAATTTCCTGGCCCCTAAATGCCGCCCTTTTCCCCCATATCCCGCCTGTGGCCCCCATATGCTGCCGTGGCCCCCTATCCCTGCCCGGGCCCCCATATACGCCTGGCCCTATAATGGCCTGCCTGTGGGCCCCCCTATCCCTGCCTTGGCCCCCCAAAATTAAAGCCTGTGGCCCCATATCCCGCCTGTGGCCCCCATATTACTGCCTGTGGGCCCCCATACCCTGCCTGTGGCCCCCATACCTGCCTCCCCATAATGCCTGCCTGTGGCCCCCATATCCCTGCCTGTGGCCCTATAAGCCTGCCTGTGGCCCTATATCCCTGCCTGTGGGGCCCCCCTATCCCTGCCTGGCCCCCAATATCCCTCCTGTGGCCCCCATATCCCTGCCTTGGCCCTATAATGCCAGCCTGTGGCCCCCATACCCTGCCTGTGGCCCCCAATTCCCTGCCTGTGGCCCCCATATCCCTGCCTTGGCCCCCATAATCGCCTGTGCCCCTATAATCCTGACTGTAGCCCCCAATATACTGCCTGTGGCCCCCTATAACTGCCTGTGGCCCCCATATCCCTGCCTGTGGCCCCCATAAACTGCCGTTGCCCCAATAAACCCTGCCTGTGCCCCCAAAGGCTGCCCCAATGCCCCTATATTCTGCCTCTGCCCCTATATACCTTCTTGTGGCCCCTATAATTGCCTCGTCCCCCCTTTAAAATTTGGGGCCCAATACTGCCCATGCCCCCCTATAACTGCCTGTGCCCCCCTTATACTGCCTTTGGGGCCCCCCTATATCCCTCCGGGGGCCCCCTATAACCTGCCGTGGCCCCATATATTTTCTTCGTGCCCCTATATACCTAACTGAGGGGACTGCTATCCCTAAAATTAAGGAGTTGCTGGAAATGTGGGATTCTAAGATTTTTAGTGTCCAAACCCTCGGGGCAGTATTTGGCCGGGAGCAATCACAGAAGGTTGTGACCGGGAGGGAAGGAAGGGAAGGGGAACGACCTGATCAAAAAAAGACGTCTCCTGTAGCACAAAATTTTAAACTGCAGTGTATCACTAAGTCTGCAGAGTCTACAACAACTATAACTCCCAAAAAATTTGGTCACGTATGGCGGGGGTATATGTCTTCAGACTTGTGTACAGCTGTAGTCCATGTGGGGTCTGGCGGGATTATTTGATCCTTAGTATAATAGTTGGGTTTGGTTTTGTAGGGGGGTTTTAGTACATCACTTGTCTGGTAATTTGCTCCATGTATCGGTTATTTTTGGGTGACGTTTAAAGGGGGGTTGCATAGAAGGTGAAATTCTAAAAAGAATTTGTCATTTTGATTTTTTCTGTAAAGTGACGTGGGAATGGACGGGGTCTGGGGTGGGTGTGCAGAAAAATTTTGAAGGAACACAAATTTTCCCTTTAAAAAAAAACCCCAGTTCACAATGAGGCGCAAAAATGTCGTGGGAACCCAGCCCACCCCCGAAAAAAACAAAGGGCCCAGCCCCGGATGTTTTAGGACCCAGCAACGCCCCCGCCCGGGGGGATGTTTTACAGAGAACTTAAGTCCTTGTAGAGCCAGGAACCACCGGGGATCCTTGCATTTTTCCCTTTGTTTTGTGCCATCCACTTTGAGGGGAATGGCCTGATTACTTTAAAGGGTCTACCTATCGTATTTCGCAGTGCCTCATAGCCCCCCTTAATGGGCCAGGCTTTTTCTCTCTAATGGGGAGTTTTTTTTTTCGGCCCCTGACAGTTTTCCCGGGTGAGGTAATACAGGGTTTCTTCTCCCCCAACCCGTGACAGGGAACCCCCTAACCCCACCTCAGAGGCTCTGCCTGGCCCAAAAGTTCCTTCTGGAAGTTTACGAAAACGCACGGGTCCTTGCAGAGTACCTTTCTTTTTTTTCAAAAGCTTGTTCACCCCCTTTGGGTTTCCATTTGACCATAGGGGGATTTGGTCCTTTTGTGAATCGAAAGAGGGCTCAATGGAGGCAAAGTTGGCACAAACCCCCCCTTAAAACCCCGAACCAAAAAAGCCCTGACCGTTTTTGGGAAACCCGGGTTGGGGAAAATTTCCAATTGTTTCCATTTGTCCTTTTGGGCTTGTGACCCCCCCCCCCAATGTCATAGCCTGATTTCGACCTCCTCGGCCCTAGGGCCCTTATTGGGGTTGGCGGAAAACCCGCGCCCTTATGGCATCAAGGGGCCCTGTTTTTTTTTGGGGTGGGTGGATTCCCTTTCCGTACTAAATACCCCCACGTCACCAAAAATTTGCCGCTGCATACTTTCTATGAGGCTGCAGTATTTGTCCATCACCCTTTGGGAATGTGGCCGGAGCCCCATTGGGGGAGGACAACATAATGAAAGTGTCCTCTGGGTGAAAAATCAGTTTTCCCCCTATTTTCCTTTGTGAGGGCACCTCCAATAACCCTTGGTCATTTAAATTATAATGAACCTTGCGGGTCCTGCCGCCGACCAACCATAACCTGTTGCATCGGGTTACAAAATTTTTGATAGCTCATTGAGTTTGCGAAAACATTGCAGAATCGCAAGCTCCCATCAGGTTTCGTAGACACTATAGGGCTCGCCACCCATTTTGGGCCCTTTTTCTATGACCCCAAACTCAGCATCTTTTCAATTTCCCTCGAAACCCCTTGCCTCTGGGCCTCAGGCACCCTATATGGCCCCAACGACCTTCGGGCCCATTTGGGTTTCTGTGA
>JAODAL010053937.1:0-24947 GCA_025379985.1 Phyllomedusa bahiana | reverse complement strand
ATCCAAAGGGGGCCCCCCCTCCCCCTTCCCTTCACAATATTTTATTCCTAGGTCACAGAGCATACCTAGAAAACTCTCCTATACAAGTCTATGGGACAGAATCTGTCTTAAGAATCCTATGTGCATGAAGCTGCCATAAAGTATCTCTCTGACTGCTGTTAAAGCAGTGCAAGCAAGAATGTCTTCCCCACAATCATATATAGACAGCTGAATTGAGAAATCTACAATCAGGAAATAAAAACGGCTAAGAGGAAAAGAATATGGATCAGGGTCTCGATTTAATAAGTAAAAAAAAAATTGGCGACAGATTCCCTTTAACTATCTTGAGCATGGAATTCACTAGAGCCCAATAGGGTTAAGGTCTGGAGACATGCTTGGCCAGTCCAGCACCTTTACCCTCATTCTCTTCAACAAGGCAGTGGTCATCTTGCAGGTGTTTGGGGTCGTTATCATGTTCGAATATTGCACTGCGGCCCAGTTTCCAAAGGAAGGGGATCATGCTCTGCTTCAGAATGTCACAATACATGTTTGCATTCATGGGTCCTGCAATGAACTGTAGCTCCCCACAGTTGGCAGCACTCATGCAGCCCTAAATCATTACGCTCCCACCACCATGCTTGACTGCAGGTAAGATACACTTGTCTTTGTACTCCTCATTTGGTCGCAACCACACACGCTTGACACCATCTGAACCAAATAAGTTTCACTAGATCTCATCAGGCCACAGAACATGGTTCCAGTAATCCATGTCCTTAGTCTGCTTGTCTCCAGCAAACTGTTTGCGGGATTTCTTGTGCCTCATCTTTAGAAGCAGTGTGCGGTGTATGGTCTGAGCACTGGCAAGCTGACCTCCCACCCCTTTAACCTCTGCAGCAATGCTAGTTGCAATCATACGTCTATTTTGAAAAGACAGTATCTGGATATGACTTAGCGGGGCCTGATCTGAGTGGAACCTGTCTTGTTAAACTGCTGTATGGTCTTGGCTAAAATGCTGCAGCTGAGTTTCAGCCTAAGCCATCTTCATATGTAGACTAACAGTTTTTTTTTCAGATCCTTAGACAGTTTTTTTGCCATGAGGTGCCATGTTGATCTTCTAGTGTCCAGTATGAGAGAGTGTGAGAGCAATAACACCAAATTAACACACCTGTTACTCATTCACTCCTGAGACCTTGTAACACTAACCATTCACATGACACTGTGGAGGAAAAAAAGGCAAATTGGGAACAATTTGTCCATTTTCACTTAGGGTGTACTCACTTTTGTTGCCAGTGGTTTAGACATTTATGACTGTGTGATGAGTTATTTTGAGGGCACACAAAATTTATACTGTTATACAAGCTGTACACTGACTACTTTGCATTGTATCTATGCATCATATCTTGTGTTTTCCCATGTAAAGACATAATATAATATTTGAGGGGTGTACTCACTTTTGTGAGATACTGTAAATCCAGTACTAAACAGAATAAAAAAACAAGTATAACCTGTGTCCCAAACCCCACTATATACAGACAGTGCACACACACAATTAATGTAGCACCATAATCATATTTTATTAGAACATACAGATTACAACAATACATCTTACAAATACATCAAAGACATATATAAATAAAGGTTGCTAAAACACATTAGCACGGAAAGGGGACAGGGCTTAATCATGCAATCCAAAGTGTGTTACAGATATATGACACATAATTATAACATATACACACCATAAAGTGCCAGCGCATAACCAATGTTAGAGTAGGTAAAAAATATGTTTCACCAACAATACATAAGCCTGTTATGAATGGCAGGAATCGTCCTGCCATTTCCTTTTCTCCTGCTTTCTAGATCAGATGAGGGTGTTGCTGTACAACTGCCTCAAGCAACTCTCTGGACTATCAACTAACATACATACATGTAAGCTTGTGGGTGTGGTTGAATGCTAGCCTCTATAAAGGAGAGTTTTACTGTGTGGTTGGTTGCGGTCTATACTGGTAGATGAAAGATTGTGTTTTGTGAGATTCACTCCTTTTTTGGTGAAGTTACCTGTTATTAGAACCCTGTTTGTCTTATTACTCTGTTGCTTCTGTTTTGCCTTTTGTCACTCTAGAAGTTTGTTCTATTCCTAAAATTCTTTTTGGTAGTTTTGAGCTGTTTGGGTAGGGCCATTTTAATGAGGGACATTGGTAAGGATCAGTGTTCGGGAGTATCTAAAATACAAGTAATTAAAATAGTATTTAAAATACTTGTCAGGTATTTGTATTTTGGAATCAAAATACTTTTTTTATTCAGTATTTTGTATTTGTAATTAAAATACTTTTAGGAAGTATTTTAAGTATTTTAATTACTTTCTAAATTCAATACAAATGTTGTAATTTAAATAACGCACCTCAGCGCACTTAAAAGAAAAAAAAAACAGCTCGAGTCATGTCATCACTCTCGTTTCTTGTATCTCGGGCGAGGTGCGACGAGAGGAGGGAAAATTCCAGCGTGTTCCAGCAACGCAAGGCCGCCTTGTAGTGAAGCGTGATTTATTTTTAGTTTTTAATCATCCCGATTGCGTAATCCATTCCGTAAAATTACCGTATATACTCGAGTATAAGCCGACCCAGATATAAGCCGAGGCCCCTAATTTTACCACAAAAAACTGGGAAAACGTATTGTCTCAAGTATAAGCCGAGGGGGGGGGGGGAGACCACCATTGCAGATAAAAAGTCTGGTCATGTGCATTACAGCTTAGTAACTCCATGTGCCTCATAGTAATAGCAGTTATCCCCATCATGTCCCTCACATTAACCTCCTGTGTGCCTCAAATAAGAGTTACTGATATGTGAGAGACATGGAGGTAATAATTAGGTATCTTCATAATTAAGGTCCTTTATTAGTACCCCCATGTGTCTCACATATTAGTAACCCTTAAATAGGGCACACAGGGGTTAATATGAGGGACATGATGGGGTTAACTGCTATTAATGTGAAGCACATGGAGTTACTGAAACTAAATTAATATCCCCAAATGCCTGATATTAATAGGCATAGTAACTAAAGGAAGGTACCTGTATGTTTCTCTTTACTGTAGCATCCTCTCCTCCATGTGACAGACATCTTCTATAGGAGTCGGACACAATGAATCCTGGCCACTGACATATCTGCAGGGTAGATGCTAATCCTAGTGGGGTAAAGGACCTCTGATCCGTTTTTTGTTTTTATTAAATTTTTTGTTTAAATTTTTCACGTATTTTAGTATTTGGAAGATACTTTTGAAGTAGTATTTAGTATTTGTATTTAAAATACTTTGGGAATAAAGTATTTAGTATTTGTATTTAAAATACTTCAGTCATAAGTATTTTGTATTTTGTATTTAAAATACTTTCCCAAAGTATTTTCCCGAACACTGGTAAGGATGTTTTCAGAGTTTTCAGTAGTAGGATAAAGCCAGAGGTGTCTAGTGTAATGTTTACATTTAGGGACTAGTTTTTGGGGTCGGGTGTTTTTTGGTGTATTGCATCTGGATTCAAGCCATTAATCCTCTCATCTCCATATGTGCCCTTGTTATCCATCATACATTAATAATTCCCTGCATTTTTTTTTGATACATGCTTTGGATTACTTGCATGCAACTGCTGTTCAGCTTTATTTCCGTTATAAGTTTTGTTGCTGTCCAAGCCAACTAGCACCATTATAAAGCCATAGGATGCCAGTGCATAGATCAAAACAGTTACTACCTACTGAAAATGTTATGCCTAGTACGCACCACATCAATCCTAATGTATAATACTAGATAGACTAGTAAAAATTACCCTAACATAGTAACAATTATGATGAGAACCCTTGTTTCTTTACCACCTTAAAAGCACCCTTTTGATTTTCCAACATCAGGTTTTCGCTATGCATAGACAAGCGGGTGGTGCATGAGTGGGACCAGTCTCGGCAGAGGCTATGAATCAAAAACGAAAGACAAACATGCATGCAAACATTGGATTTACTGTGTAATAAAAAAGGAGCTGTGATTGGATGTATTTTGCCTCCATATGGTTAAATAGAAAAAAGAACACAAGAGTGTACAGAAATTTTTATTAGAGATTGGGGTTTACTGGACCATGGAAGTCAGAGCTTAGACTTATCTTTGCAAAAGAAAGAGTGTGACATTTGACACCTAAGCCTAGTTTTTACATCTTCAAAGACTGGACAGACGGACAACTGTTTTTCTAAATTACTGAGCCATAATCAAGCATTAAAGTATAACAAACTACTAAATATTCCTGGTCCAGTCCTCTCCAAGACATGCATAGTGCTGAAGCTAGCACATCTGTCTGCTGTGCATATTCAATTCTGCTTTCAACATTATTATTGATTGACTAAATCAAAGTCAAGCAGTCCTTGGAAAATGATCCCTGAATGAACAGATAACCAGGATGTGAGTAGTGTCAGAGATCAATCCCATAGTGACCAGCCTCAATGTCGAGGTGGAGACATTTATTCACTTTATCAGGAAGATAATTCCTTGGCCATGGATGTCCTGTCTATTCCTTGGAGCTTCAGTCTGGTCCAGATTTTTTCCACCAGTTTCCTTCATAGCCAGGATATTGATGAAAATTAACCAGACTATGGTGATCATACTGTTCAGGCCAAATAGGTCATGGATTCCCAACTCATGTAGATAATTCAAGACTTCTTGTAATGTAGAACTTGGTGTCTCAGGGCACTCTCTTCAGTCTTGGTTGAATAGATTCAACATGATAGCCTGTAGGTCAACAAGTCTCTAAAAATCCCAATCTAGAGGGCTTTCTGATGCTTACATAAAGACCTTCTTACTATGTAGGTCTAAAAATTCTATACAATGTTTATGCAATGATTGAACAGTTATTTTCACCTGTTGTTTCACTCAAGGAGAAAATAGTTACAACCCATGGATAAACAACATCATACACGTCCTGAGGAAGGAGCCCTTTAGATTTTAGTGGGAATATTGTATATCATTAATATTTTCATTAACTATTTAAAACCAGATAATGATACATATTCTTTTCTACTTAGCTGTTTTTATTTCCTGATTGTAGCTTTTTTAAAATTCTGTTTTCTGTCTCTAATTATGGTGGCAGCCACATGGACCATGAGAACCTGTGAAAAGGAGATATTAGGTATTCCCTGTGACCTGGTAAGTATAGATGTGCGAATCGATTCTAACGAAGTGGATTTCGTTTAGAATTTCAGGAAAACTTTTTTTCTGCATGAAGCAGAAGATTAGGGTGATTCTCGGGAACGAAGCGTGAATTTAAATGCTAAAATGGCCGCAAGCACATGGCGTTACTAGTGTTGAGCGATTTTTATCGACAAAGTTGAAATCGGCAAGGTTTTTATGGTGATCGAAATTTCCAGATCATGCGATAATTAAGGTTAAAATCTGAGCATCATCTATTAAGATCGTGCCTTTTTCAGTGCTTCCTGTAATTTTGGCGGCCAGCAAATCAGATTACAGAATAGAGCAGGGTGAGATGTGTGTGCGACGTCATGACTGGGATGTGTATGGTTGCGATTGGCTGGAAAAATCACATGACCTCGTTTTACATAGAACAGCGTTTCCTGTTTCAGCCTCAGTGTCTCTCAGCGTCTCATAGGGATAGGACCTGCGCTCTGCCTGTGGCCAAACAGCTCAGCGAAATTAGTCTATTTCTGCACAGAGAAACCTCTACTATTAGCTGTGATCCTTCCAATTTAGTTAGATTAGAGATTTGAAGATTTTATGTAGTTAGCTAGAGAATTTTAAAGCAGCATCTACCGCTGTAAATTCACGGCGGGGGGAGCAAGGTGGGGCCCCGCGGGCAAACACAGACAAGCTCTATCTATAAAGAACACTGGATAAAGTTCACCAAGACTTAGTGTAGACATTGTAGTGGAATATCTTTATTATTAACAGTTTGCTATTGAAATATTTCCTTGATATTGGGCAGCCTGAACTTATATTGGATACACATCATTTCTAGTAACTGCAGGTCTCTTTGTTAGGTGCAAAACTCACTTTTATTTCAGTATACATTTCAGATATGTGTTTCATTTTAATTTTACCCATTACACCTGTGACTGTTGATATATCCACCTTGCAGTTAAATTACAATCCAGCAATCTTGTAGTCAGCACAGGTTGTTTGTTGCCAAAAATACCGTGTATCATACGAAAACATAACAGTTACGTGTTTTTTTACTTTTGCGCACCCAGCATTGTTCATTGACGCAGCATCCATGTAAATCTTAAAACAGCAATTCTATATTCACCACAGGTGAATTGAAAGGTGCAAAAAATACCGTGTATCTATACGAAAACATAACAGTTTACGTGTTTTTTGACTTTTGCACACCAGCATTGTTCATTGACGCAGCATCCGCGTAATCTTAAAACAGCAATTCTATAGTCACCAAAGGTGAATTGAAAGGTGCAAAAAATACCGTGTATCATACGAAAACATAACAGTTACTTGTTTTTTGACTTTTGCACACCCAGCATTGTTCATTGACGCAGCATCCACGTAAATCTTAAAACAGCAATTCTATATTCACCAAAGGTGAATTGAAAGGTGCAAAAAATACCGTGTATCATACGAAAACATAACAGTTACTTGTTTTTTGACTTTTGCACACCCAGCATTGTTCATTGACGCAGCATCCACGTAAATCTTAAAACAGCAATTCTATAGTCACCACAGGTGAATTGAAAGGTGCAAAAAATACCGTGTATTATACGAAAACATAAACAGATACGTTGTTTTTTGACTTTTGCGCACCCAGCTTTGTTCATTGACGCAGCATCCACGTAAATCTTAAAACAGCAATTCTATATTCACCACAGGTGAATTGAAAGGTTCTGTGACTTTTATAACCTAAGTGTGTTGCCTAAGATGTAGCACGTATCCATTTGACTGTTGTGGATGTTAATTTCAGCTTCTCCAGCCTTGTTTGGGTGTAATAATGAAGGTGTTGTTGCTCTCCCATAGACTTTAATGGTAATCGCTCATAATCGATGCTCACTATCGAAAAACCTTATCGATAGCGGCCGACTATCGACTATCGATCGATTTCGATAGCCAACGCAATCGCTCAACACTAGGCGTTACATAGGGCAGAGAACTCTGGGAAGAAGAAAGGAGGACCCTCAATGACATGTGCAGACATGAAGCCAATCAGAGACCGGCGGGATTCTGTGACATCACAGCTCTATAATTAAGGACGGCACCCGCGCTTCTCACATTCCTCTCGTTGTGTCTTGGCATAACAGCGTCTCTGCTGCTGCGGCTGCTGCTACACAGATATCATTATAAAGCAAATTGCTTTACTCAGTGATTGGGGAGGGGAAAGACCACTAGAAGTCTATTACTTGCTCACCCAGCGTCCTGGATCCCTTGCTCTATACAAGTCATCCTGAAAGAAGCTGCTTTTATCAGAGACTGGGGCTCAGTTGCCCAAATTTAATGCCACCAGCGTTATCATTTTATTTAGTTTGTGGGATATTCTCCCAGGGTGTCCAGGGTGGATGTAATTCTGACCCATATACATTTCAATTTCACCTGTGCTATTATTAGGGAATTTCAGATTCTGAAAATCCATTCAATCCTGTTAGTGTTGTATTGGGAGTGAAATACAGAGTGTTTTTTGTCCGCCATCATTTAAATTTCACCTGTGCTATTATTAGTAGTAGAGTGATTGTGTCAACTATGTTATCGATTGATAGTCGATATCGGCAATTTTTTGCATAAACGATATCGAAACAGTTACGCCGATGACCCTTAAAATTTGGGGAGAGGAAAAACCTTATTCTTACACCCAAACAGGGGGGTGGTGAAGCTGGAAAAAAACATCCAAACATAAACTGGTACGTGCTACATCTTAGGCAACACCCCTTAGGTTATAAAAGTCCAGAAAAAAATTCACAGACTATTTATATCCCCGTCCTGTACCACAGCATGACCCCTTAAAAACCCCAGAACCCAAAATTAAAAAAGTGCCCCGAAAGGGAGTATTATTTGAACCAATTTTGTTAACGGATATTTAATCCCGTCCCGGAAGCACATGAAACCTTAAACCTGTCTGACCCCCCAAAATTTAAAAAAATACGGAAAAAAAGGAGTCTTTCAACCCCCATTTTTTTTGAACTGGAAATTGGGTTACCTGTTCTTTTGGGGCCCCAGCTGGCCCCAAACCTGCATGACCCCCAAAATTTAAAAAAGTTCCTGAAAAAAAAGGGTCTTTGAACCATATTTTATTGAATGGACATTGAATATACCTGTCCTGGATCGCAGTATTCCCTTAAAACCGCTGACCACAATTAAAAAGTGCCCGGAAAAAGGAGTCTTTCAAACACCATTTAGTTGGTTGACATTGACTATACCTTTTCCTGGGGCCCCAAACAGAGCCCCAAACCTGCATGACCCCCCGATTAAAAAGTGCCGAAAAAGGAGTTTTCAAACCCCCATTTTTAGTTTCCTGGCATTGACTAACTGCCCGTCAGCAGAATGACCTTAAACCCCGTTGACCCCCAGATTTAAAAATGCCGGGAAAAGGGTTTTTCAACCACCATTTTTGTTTCACTGGGCATTAAATACCTGTCCTGGGGCCCCACATGAGCCCCAAACCTGCAGACCCCAATTAAAAGTGCCCGGAAAAAAAGGGTTTTTTCAACCCCCATTTTAGTTGAATGGACTTGACTATACTGTCCTTACCGCAGAATGACCCTTAAACCTGCATCACCCACAAATTTTTAAAATCCAAAAGGCGTATGATTTGAACCATCATTTACTTGAACTGGACATTGAAAATCCCCGTCTGGAACGCAGCATGAGCCCCAAACCTGCAGACCCCCAATTTTAAAAGTGCCCGGAAAAAAACCCGTTTTCAACCACCTTTTTTTGTTTCACTGACATTTCTAACCTGTCCTGGGCCACAGCATGAGCCCCAAAACCCGCATGACCCCGATTAAAAAGTGCCGGGGAAAAAAGGAATCTTTCAACCCCCATTTAGTTTTTAATGGACATTGACTATATCTGTCCTGTACCGAGAATGACCCTTAAATGTCGACCCACAGATTCAAAAGGCCGGAAAAAAGGAGTCTTTAACCACCATTTTTTTTATGGGCATTGACTATTCTGTCCCGTACACAATGCCCTTTAAACCCGCTGACCCCCAGATTTAAAAGTGCCGGGAAAAGGAGTCTTTCAACCACCATATTAGTTGAACTGGACATTTAATATACCTGTCCTGTACCACAGCATAACCCCTAAACCTGTTTGACCCACAGATCACAAACTGGCACTATGCTATTTTGTACAGTGACTGTCATTTAGTATATTTTTTGGTAACTGACATTCGTTTACAGATTTTATTTAGGGAAGTTTTATTTATAGTTTTACATTATTAACATTTTGCTTTTTTTTAAAGTGTGATAACATACAACATACACCCCTCCCTGCCGTTTAAAAGGTATTTTTTACATGTGTAGATTTGTTAATTCGTTCGCACACCCCATAAATAATAAAAATGTCCTAAGCATTCCCAAAACACTTCTTAGTTGAGTAGACATTTGCCCTCCTGGCTTCTGAAAGTGATTCAGCCAATTAATTCATTTGGTTTCATTTTTCCTCCAAATCCTTCTTCAGTGATTAGGGACAGACTCCCCTGGAGAGTGATGCGAACTCAAAGTGACTCCAGCCCCAGAAAATTTTAAGCCTCAAATTGTGCAATTTGTGTCAAGCCTTGGAGCCCTTTTTGACACTACTTTACCTCACAGAAATCACCTTTTTCAAAATCTTATTTTTTAGAGAAATTTGAAGCTCTCCTGATTGCCCCTAACGGTGAGAACCAGTGCTGCCGTCAGTCAGCTGTTAACACGGAGGTTCAGCTGCCAGGGCCGGAGTTACAGTGGGTGCGGTGAGAGGCAGGGCTGGCGTCCATTATCTATTAAAACGGTAAAAATGCCCTAGTGATACAGCAACAAAAACAGTCGTGCTGAAGCAGAGTGCGGAAGCGGAAGTGTGAGGTAAGACCTCCAGCCTTTCTCAGTACACAGTCAAGACCTTGGTAGCGCTTGCCCCTCCGTACGAAACAATTGAGCTTCACTTGGAAATGCTGGTGGTTGATGCTACTATTCCACCCAGGTGCCCTTTTTCCTGGCCTTCTTTTTCTCGTTTTACTCAACGTGCTGGAGGAAATTATCTCTGTTCTTTGTTCTCTGTCCGTGCTCCATACTCCATGTCCTCTGAATAACCTACATCTGGTCAACTCTTCCTGGACCTCCCTTGGACAATTCAGAGGAATATTTGTATCAGCTATTTTGTACATGCAAGCTTTTTAGTAGTTTAACCCCTTACCGCCGGAGCCAGTTTTGGCCTTCCTGACAGAGCCCTGGTTTTAAAATCTGACATGTGTCACTTTATGTGAGAATAACTGTTTGACACTTTTACCTATCCAAGTGATTCAGAGAATGTTTTCTCATGACACATTGTGCTTTAAGTTAGTAATACATTTTGGTCCAAAAATTCCTTGTTTATTTGTGAAAAATATAAAAATATCATGACAATTTGCAAAAATTAGCAATTTTCAAAGTTCAAAAATTTCTGCGTGTAAGACAGATAGTTATTCCACTCAAAATAGTTTAGAAATAGCATCTACCATATGTCTACTGTAGGTTGGCCTCATTTTTTAATTTTTTTTTTTGTACCACATTAAGGGACTTAGAAATGTAATAGTAATTTTTTCACATTTTCAAGAAAATTTGTAAAATAGATTTTTTTAGGGACCAGTCCAGTTCTGACGTGGCTTTGAGGGGCCTGTATGTTAGGTACCCCAATAAATGACCCCATCTAAGAAACTACACCCCTTAAAGTATTTAAAAAAGCATTTAAGAAGTTTGTTGACCCTTTAGATATTTCACAGAAATTAAAGCAAAGTGGAAGTGAAATTTCAAAATTTCACATTTTTTTGCAGATTTTCAATTTTTATTCATTATTCACTGGAACACAATAGATGTGACCATGGAAATGCAGCTTAATATCGATTCCTCAGATTCTGATGTTTTCAGAGATATCCCATATGTGGCCCTAGTGCGCTATTTGGCTCAACCACAAACTTCAGAATAGGAGGAGCACCTACTGGATTCTGGGGTCTCATTTTCATTACAATTTTATTTAGGCGCCACTTCAGGTTTGCGGACACCCTAAGGTGCCAAAACCTAATAAACTCCCCTAAAAAGACCCCATATTGGAAACTACACCCCTTACGGAATATATCCAGAGGTGCATTTAGTATATCGACTCCACAGGTGTTTCACAAATTTTTTTAGCGTTCGGCTCTGAAAATAAAAAACAAATATTTTTTCCAATAATCTGCAATTTTAGCTGAAAACGTTTAATTTTTACAAGGAACCCTGGAAAAATAGCACCCCAAATTGTGTTACGCAATTTCTTCCAAGTTCGGCAATACCTACATGTGGGGTGTAAACTGCTGTTTTGGGCGCATGGCAGGGGTACAAGGGGGGAGTGTTATCTGGCTTTTGGAGCACAGATTTTGGTGGGGCCATGTCGCATCTGCAAAGCCCCCAAAGTACTAGAACAGGTGAAACCTTCCAGAAGTGGCCCCATTTTGGATTCAGCATCCCTCAGGGATCTCATCTAATGTGTTTTACATTTTAGGCGCACAGGTGTTCCGTAGTTTTCTTTTAGCAGTGGGCCATGAAAATGGGGGGGGAGAAACGCAGTTCTGCCATTGTTTTTGGGCTTCATTTTTACAGTATTCGCCATATGGGATAAATGACGGGATAACTTTACTATGGGGGTCGGTACATTGCAATGATATAAATTTATATAGTTTTTTATGTTTTATTACTTTTACACAATAGATGTGAGTTTATAAAAAGTTGAGTTTTTATGTTGTCCTATTCTGACAGCCATAGATTTTTTTATTTTTTGTATACGGAGCTGATTGTGGGCTTGTTTTTTACGAGATGAGTTGATGTTTTTATTAGTACCATTATGGGGTGCATGTGATGCTTTGATCACATTTTATTAAGATTTTTGTGAGGCATTTTGTACAAAATACAGCAATCCTGGTAATGTTTTTATTTTTATTTTTTACATCGGTCACTGTGCGGTATAAATGACATGCTAGTTTTACTCAGCAGGTTGATATGATTACAGCGCTACCAAATTTGTATATTTTTTAATGTTTTACTGCTTTTACACAATAAAAACACTTTTATTTGAAAAGGAAAACCCGTTTTTGCATCGCCATAGTCAGAGCCATAACTTTTCTACTTTTCTGTTTATGGAGCTGCGTAGGGACTTTTTTTGGCTGGATGAGTTGACGTTTTTTATTGGTATCATTTTTGGGGGGACAAGACTTTATGTTTGCTTTTAAATCCGTTTTTTGGAAGGCAGGGTGAAAAAAAACACTGCTGGGATTGCAGTATTTTCATTGTTAATAGTGTTCAACGTACAGTATCCGTGACAAGTTAGTTTTCCTCTGTGGGTTGAGACGATTACGGTGATACCCAATTTATATTGTTTTATATCGTTTTATTTATATAGTTATATAGTTTTTATATAATTTATTTGGAAGCACAATTTTTTTTTTAAAGTGTTTTTATTGTGTAAAACAATATTTATGCCTCGCTATCTTCTGATAGCCATAACTTTTTATTTTTTCAATAAACAGAGCTGTGTAAGTAATTTTTTTTTGCGGGATGAACTGACGTTTTAATTGGCACCACTTTGATGTTGATATGAGTTTTTGATGACTTTTTACTCCATTTTATGTGCTGCGGGATGAACAAAAATCGCAATTCTGTGACTGTTTTTTTGGGGGGGGGTTTTACGGCGTTCACCGTACGGGTTAATTAAAGTGACAGATTTATAGGGTGCGTCGTTACGCACACGGCGATACCAAATATGGGTACTTTATTTATTTTTTATCTTTTTTAGGGCGATTGCCATTTGTAAAGGGGAAAAGGCCGATGTGTGTGTTTATATTTTATTTTCTGTGTTTGTGTTTTACGTTTTTACACTTTTTTTTACTTTTTCACACTTATTTCACTTTGCCCCAGAGGGGAATTGTATGAACGATCAGCACAGAGCTGATCGCTGTGTACTAGTCTCCATGGCAACTGTCAGTCACGCTGCCCACAATGCATTGTGGGCATCGTGACGTCACCAGACAACCCGGATGCTGTCATTCAGCGTCCGGGCTGTCTGGAAGGTAGACCAGTAGCGGTGCAGAGCGCCGTTACTGCGCCGGGATCGCGGGCAGCAGGAGCTCACTCCTGCTGCCCGCAGCTGCGATGTCGCGACCACGATGTCGCGACATCGAGGGGTTAATCCCCTGCGGCCGGAGCTCACTCCGGCTGTGAGGTATGCGGTATGATGCCAGCGGTAATATACCGCTGGTCCTATGCCGCAATCTTGCGCGCTCCGCTTGTACCCATACGTCAATTTGCGGGAACACCTACCCGACCTTGACGTATGGGTACGTCAAATGTCGGTAAGGGGTTAATTCTAGAAAACACATTTTTAAAATAGGATGGAATCCCACCACGTCTTTGTTTCTCTTTTTTTAAATTGTATTGAATGGGTTGTCTCACTACAGGGATTGCTAGCTATGTTATAAACAAGTCATTTTGCAATATTTGTCAATTAACAGTATCCTACTTATTCCTGTTTTTGACAGCACCATACCCCATAAAATTCAAAACATGACCCTTCAGCCACTGTTGACAATTGTGAAGAACAAATGTCTGTTAAAAACCAAATTTTTTACAATAGGACCTGTAGTATAACTGTATGTCACAGCAACATGCCCCCAAAAATTCAAAACATGACCCTTGAGCCACTCTTGACAATTGTGAAGAACAAAGGTCTGTTAGAAACCACATTTTTTAAAATAGGACCTGTAGTATAGCTGCATTTCACAGCAGCATGACCCGAAAAATTATTAAAATGACTTCTCAGCCACTGTTAAAAATTGTGAGGGAGAAATGCCATTTAGAAGCCACATTTCTGTTCCAAAGGACCTTGATTATAGCTGTATCTCATGAAACCTTGTACAATTGGTGTCTTTTATAGTCTCCTCACCGCAAAACTAGCAAAATGACCTTTTGGGAACTGTGTCAGTATGCAGTTACCTGCTCAGTTTCCAGCGTCTAGGGAGCAATGCTCTGCACCTGCATCTCCTGGTTTGGGTCCACACCCAGAGAGACAGGAATGCTGGAGATCCTTTGATTGACAGATCTCCAGCTACTCTGTGTAGAGGGCCTGTCACACGCTCCAATAGGAGAGCCCGGAGGCTGCTCCAATCAGCTATTGGGGTGGTGTCTGGGCATTCCATATAAACCTGCAGAGATCTTCAGGCTTTGCCTGTGATATATCCTGGCTGTGTTGTTTTCTGTGTTTGTAAGTTTGCTTCTACTGTTTTACTCACCTTGGCTTGTTTCCTGACTTCGGCTTGCTTCCTGATTTGGTACCTCGCTCCCGACTGTGTTCTGACCTTTTGGCGTGTCTTCCGTTTATTCTCTTGTCTTCCGTTTTTTGTCATTACGCTACTGATCTGTTGCTGACTCGGACGGTCTGACCCTTTTTTCTCCTGACGGCCCCAGCACTTTAGCAGCGCAGGGACTGTCGCCCAGTTGCCGTCTGCCGCCTAGGGCAGCACATCAAGTAGGCAGGGACAGTGAGCCAGGTTCCAGTTAGGGCTCACTGTACCTCCCTTGACGTGACAACTGAGAATAAAAATTGAAGTAAGAAATGATCATTTTAAAAAATTTTTTTCAAGAGTACCATTTCTGTTTGAAGAGGAATGTGAAGTAGAACGGCAACTTAACGGTGACCTAGGCAATTGGGTCCACATCATCAGAGATCCATGCCTGATTCATCTTGATAAAAGTAAAACGATCAACATTATCTCTGGAAAGCCGGATGCGTTTGTCTGTAATGACTCCTCAGCTGTGCTTGAAGGTCGCTCAGATATGACGCTGGTGATGGGCAGGACAAACACCACTATGGGTGGCCAGCGAGCTCGGCCTTTCATCCTTTTTGGATACCCAGAAGTCGTTTGGGGCCCGGAAACATAAAAAAAAAGGGTTGTTGAACGAATAGTCGTCCCCCTGATCTTAAGCCTCTTGTGGTGTATGTGTCCCCTTCTTTACATGGTTGGTGAGGGGGTAAATAAAGATTGCCAGAGGGCACCATTAGGCTTCTGCCACAATGCCTGCTGCTGCAGAGCTGCTTGGAACTCAAGCTTTCACGTTGCGACGTTGTTCCCCCGTGCATTTTAAGAAGTGAAGCAGACGCAACTCCAGTTGATCAAAAACACGGTCTCCAATTCCTGCATTTTACTCTCTATTTGGGTGGGTGGAAGGAAAGTGCTGAGTTTTGCTTTGTACCGGGGATTGAGGAGTGTGGCCACCCAGTAACTGGTGTTCATTTTGATAGCCTTAATTCGAGGATCATGTTGGAGAAAATGCAGCATCCAAGCACTCATGGTAGAGATGGAGCCTTGATTTCCCAAGCCTCTGGGTCGAGGGGCACTAGCAAATTATCTTCCTCATCTTTCTCCTCCGCCTCAAATCCGTGCCAACCTCTTTCCAAAGCAGGGACATCGGTAACGTCGGTGTCCAGGAATACCTCATCCTCCTCCTCCGCTTCCTCTGGCACAGCTTCAACACAGCCCTGACTGGCCTCAGATGATGCACCCTGAGAGCTGAGGCGCCGCCTTGCACTAACCCTGGACCCCGAACCACTGCCTAATGAAGACGGATAAAATTGTGAAACTGTCGGGCCTTCTGGATTCGATGGAGAGGAAGGCTCCGTGTCCGCACCTGTGTCCATCTCCTCCTCCGTCGCTGGAGGGAACTGATGTTTCAGAGTGTCCAACGATCATTCCAGAACTAAAATCACCACAATGCTCATGCTGACAAGGGCATTGTCCGCACTGACCATTTTGGTGGCTTCTCCAAAACTGGCAAGGATGGTGCAGAGCTCTTTCACCTGCCTCCACTCTCGGTGGCTCAACACCCTGAGGTCCGCACCGCTGCTTGTCAGGCCATGTGTCACTTCGTACTGCATAATGGTATTGCGCTGCTGCCACAATCGCTGGAGCATGTGGAGGGTGGAATTCCAGCGTGTTGCCACTTCAACAATGAGACGGTTGACGGGGAGGCCGAGCTGACGCTGCAATACAGCCTGGCGGGACGAAGCAGGGTGCGAACGGCGGAAGTGTGAGCTCAGACCTCGAGCCTTCCTCAGCAGGCAGTCCAGACCCAGGTGGTGCTTTAGTAATTTCTGGACGACAAGGTTCATGACGTGTGCCAGGCAAGGGATGTGCTCCAGCCTACCAATCTTAAGGGCGGCCAGCAGATTTCGACCGTTATCGTACACCACCTTGCCTGGCACAATGTTCTCTTCACCCAACCAGCGCTCGGTCTCGTTGCGAAGAGCCGTCCACAGCTCCTGACCTGTGTGTTGACGGTCTCCAAGACAGATTAATTTCAACACGGCCTGTTTTCTATGGGCACGTGATGCCACCAGAGGACCTTGGGGGAAAGAACCCTGCACCATCCCTACGGTTTTGAAGAGCGTGCGCCGAGCCTGAGAGCCACCGTCACCACCAGAGAAATCCAACCAGCTCGCCCAGTGAGCTGTCACAGAGATATAGCGGCCTTGGCCGTGCTTACTAGTCCATGTGTCGGTGGTCAGATGGACTTTGCCGGACACAGATGCAGACAACGCGCTTGAAATTTTAGATGACACGTGGCTGGCCAGGGCAGGGACGGCTTTTCTGGAAAAGAAATGCCTGCTCGGCATCTGGTATAGGGGGCAGGCAAGGATCATGACGTGGCAGAACCCATCTGTGTCCACCAGACGGACAGGCTATATTTCCAAGGCCAAAACCCTGGCAATGCCGTCATTCAGGCTTTTGGCTTTGGGATGGTTTGGGTTAAAGTGTTTCTTCTGCTCCCAAACCTGGTAGACAGAAGGCTGGCTGCTAGACTGGCCGCTGTACGGCGTGCAAGTCATCAAACTGGTGGAAGGAGAAGGGGTAGGATGGGTCTCTGGTGGTGCTGGTGGTACTCGGGCGACGGTGGAGGCTGAAGCAGAGGCTGATCCTTGATCATGACTCTGAGAGACATGGGCAGCAGAGGAACGCTTGGTCATGGTAGAGGAGGAGGAGGAGACAGAGGGTGTGACAGTGGTTGGAAGCCCGGGATCGGTGTGGCCTTTTTTTGGCCAAGTGTTCCCTCCATATCAACTCATGCATTCGCTGCATGTGACTAGACATGTTGGTGGTGGTTAAACACCTAAGATTCTTTCCTCTACTTCCCTCTACTTTACGGCAAAGGTGGCATATGACATCTCTGGGTGAATCAGAGGCTTGCTCGAAAAAACCCCAGGTTGAGAGGCCCTGGCCCTTTTAAAAGGGCGATAAGCAAGGAGCGGGTTTCCGCGATGTGGCTGGGAATATTCTCACGACTTTGCAACCCCCCTTCCTTTTTTGAGGCGGGAGCCATACCGACACTCCACAAAATCTTTCCTCCGCCAGTGAGAACGCCCAAGAAAATTCTGCTGAAAAACCGTTTTTGGATCCCAAAAGTCGTCTCCTCATTAAAACACGGGATTCCTTTTCCTGACATTCCACCAGACTCAGGCTACAAGCAAAGGCACGAAAGACGTTGCCGACCCCCCCGGGGATTTTTCCCGATTGACCAGCCCCTTCTCCCCCTTTGTGTGGCATCAGCGATTGTGCGTCAAAGCAACAAAACTCCTCTTTGGCCCTCTTGATTTTTTAAAAGCCTTCTAAACCCAACCCATTTTGTCAACAAAGAGTCTTCAGAAAAGGGGATTTCCATAGTGGTGGGTACACGGTTGAATTTGGGCTGCCTTCGCTTCATTTGGACGGATGCGATGATGATGGAGACATTGGGGGCCCGTATGGAGGACGGGAGGTAAACTGCTGGATGCGGGTTGCTTTAACCACTGAAAACAGATTGTCGACGCTTTTTCGTTACAAATTTTCACACGGCCCCTGACCCACGATACGCCCTGTGGCCTCCCCGGGGGGGGGGGGGGGGGGGGTGGGGGGGGGCGGGGGGGAAAAATTTAACCCCCCTAATTTCCTCAAAAAACTAGGATTAGAAACGAATTTTTCTAGCGAATACCGTGAAATGTTCTGGTGGGAAAAACCGTAAGACAAATCAACAGTTTCTCCCCCAGTCACAGGGGGTTTACAACTGCCCTTGGACTAGGGAATTTACAGTTTTTTAACAAACTATCAACAAGTGCGCTATCTGCGCCCAAAAGAAAATTCACCAACTCAATAAAACTATTCAAAAGTTACACGGGGAGAAATTGTTTTTTTTCACAAAGACAAAAGAGAACAGAAAATTTTTTTATCAAAATTGTTGACAACGTGGCATTTTAAAAAAACCAGGGCCGCACCCTGTGCAAAAGCATTTAAAATTATCAGATAACAAATGGGGTTTTTGCACCAATGAAAAACACCAAAAATAATACAAAATTTTGTATCCAAAATTTAGTAAAGGGGCTATTTTTAAAAAACTGGGGGAAAACCCAAAATGCAATACACTTTAAAAAAATTTTACGGGTAAGAAAAGGTGTTTTTTCCCAATAAAATACACCAACAATTACACAAAATTTTTTTTTGTATTCAAATTTAGTACAAAATAGCTCTTTTAACAAACGGCCGCACCAAAATGAAAAAACATTTAAAAATAACTAAAAAAGGTGGGGTTTTTCACCAAAGAAAAAACACTGCAGTTACTAGAAAATTTCTGTATCCTAATTAGAGATGGGCGAAGTTCTCAAAAATTCGATTCGGCGCCTTCGCCGACTTTTCCGACAAAATTTGTTTCGGTCTGCACAGGCTGCACAGAGCCTGTAGGGTGTTGTAGAACATTGTGCCATGCTTAAATATGCAGAGGGAGCTTGGTTTAGTCTTCATACAATGTTGTGTTTTAGTATGACACGCATATGACTGCCGCCGTTCTTAGAATCGCTTCACTATAAAATTCCCTGGGCACTTAAGAGGGCAAAACTGACCAAAAAACTGAAGCGGGAATGTAGGCTGATAAAGTCATGGCAGCGACAGCTGGAAAAAAACAAGCTGAAGGCTCAGGTGGCAACATCAGTAGGCCACAGAGTGGCACAGTGACAGAGTGTGAGGTGACGGCAGCAGCCACAGCAGCTTGAGGTCAGAGAGTGGCACAATGACACAGTGTGGAGGGCACGGCAGCAGCAGCATGAGGTCAGGCAGTGGCACAATGACATTCTGGAGGTGGCAAAAACAGGAGTAGGCCACAGAGTGGCACAATGACACAGTGTGGAGGTCACGGCAGCAGCAGCATGAGGTCAGACAGTGGCACAATGACATTCTGGAGGTGGCAAAAACAGGAGTAGGCCACAGAGTGGCACAATGACAGAGTGTGTAGGTCACGGCAGCAGCCACAGCAGCAGCATGAGGTCAGACAGTGGCACAATGACACAGTGTGTAGGTCACGGCAGCAGCCACAGCAGCAGCATGAGGTCAGACAGTGGCACAATGACAGAGTGTGTAGGTCACGGCAGCAGCCACAGCAGCAGTATGAGGTCAGACAGTGGCACAATGACATTCTGGAGGTGGCAAAAACAGGAGTAGGCCACAGAGTGGCACAATGACAGAGAGTGGAGGTGACGGCAGGATCAGCAGCATGAGGTCAGAGGGTGGCACAATAACAGGGTGTGGAGGTGACCGCAGCAGCAACAATAGCAGCAGCAGCATGAGGTCAGATAGTGTCACAATGACACAGTGTGGAGGTAACGGCACCAGCAACAGCAGCAGCATGAGGTCCTAGAGTGACACAATGACAGAGTGTGGAGGTGGGTGGCAATAACAGTCCCTGGTAATGATGGTGGTAGGCAGATGGAGAAATTGGCAACAGATGTGTGGCATCAGGCGGGTGGCAGCATCAGAGTAGGGGCTGAGTGGTAGTTTGAATCCAGATTCATTTCTTAAGGTTTTGGTGAGGCGTCATGGCTGATGTAATCTGACGCCTAATGCATTGGTGTGTGGAAATCCTGGCAGATCCACGCCTGATTCATCTTGACAAAGTCAGTCGTTCCACATTTCTCGTGGACAAGCGGGTTCTCCTTGTGGTAACGAGGGCCCCCGCCGCACTGAACACCCGCTCTGATGCCACACTACTGGCCGGGCAGGACAGCTTCTCCACTGCAAACTCAGCAAGTTGCGGCCACACATCCAGTTTGGCTGCCCAGTAGTCCAGCGGATCTTTAACTGGGGTGGCTTAGTGCTGTCTAAGTAGGCCACCACCTGTTGGTTCAGGGACTGCTCCAGGTCCTGCTGCTGCTGGCGACTGCCCTCCTCACTAGGCGGGTGAAGGAAGCTGCTCATCAGTGACTCCAGACTTAGGTTGCTGCTGATGGAGCTGGTAGTGCTCCTACCCCCCCCCACCTTCCCCCAGCAGCCACGGCAGTAGTATGTGAGCACTGAAGGACACCCCAGTCAGACCTGTCAGAGGAGGGACGATGCCGCACATAGGCAGCGGCCAACTGACTACAGAGGATTTCCCTATAGTATTTGAGTTTGTCCTCCCTCTCAGCAGCTGGGAAAAAGGCTCCCATTTTGGACCGGTAGCGAGGGTCCAATAGGGTGGAGAGCCAGAAGTCATCCCTCTGCCGGATGGTGACTATTTGGCTGTCACTAGCCAGGCAAATCAGCATGCTGCGGGCCATCTGCACAGGTGACTCTGAGTGGTTCCCTGCATCCATATCCACTGTATACTGCCACGGTGCTTGCGGACCATCTTCCTTGTCTTCCTCATCTCCATCTACCTCCTCCAGCTGCTCCTGCTCCTCTCTTGTCAACTAGGTAGAAAATCCACTCATTTCACCAGACAATGCTTCTGCTCCAATGTCCTCCTCCTCCAGTTCAGTCCCCACCGGACTCATGTGGCCACGAGATGTAGTCGCCACGTCTCCAGTCCCCTGCCCAGACAGATTTTTCAGCATCTGTTCCAGGACATGAAGCAGTGGAATGACGTTATTCATCCCGTAGTCCTGGCAATTGAGAAATAACGTCGCCTCCTCGAATGGCCTCAGCAAACAGCATGTGTCATGCATGAGCTGCTACTGGCTGACATCAAAGTTACACAGGGGATTACTGCCGTCCGCCTGGATCATCAAAAAATCGTTAATGGTCTTTCTCTGCTCATACAGTCGGTCCAACATGTGCAGGCTGGAATTCCAAAGGGTGGAAACATCGCATATCAGAGTGTGTTGGGGGAGGCCGTTCTGCCGCTGCAACTCGAGTAGGGTGTTCCTGGCTTTGTGGGAATGGATGAAGTACATGCACAGTTTCCTGGCCATTTTCAGAATCTTCTGAAGATCGGTGGAAGACTTCAGGAACCTTTTCACAACCAGATTGAACACATGCACCATGCAGGGCTCATGGACCATCCGTCCTCATTGTAGCGCGGACACCATGTTCCTCCCATTGTCCATCACCATGGTTCCGATTTGCAGTTGGCGCGGAGAAAGCCACATATCGATTTCTTGCTGCATGAAGCGGAGCAGTTCCTCCCCTTTGTAACTTAATTCGCCAAGGCAAGCCAGGTGTAGAACTGCGTGACACCGCTGTGCCCTACACATGTGGTATGATGCCCTGACCGTAGTTACATCTCCAGACGTCCGCGCTGCCATGCACCTTGGAACAAACCGATAAGCTCAAGGACTGGCCCAACTTCTGTTCTACATATTTGTGAAGTGCTGGTACTGCCTTTTTGGAAAAGAAATTACGGCCAGGAAATCTCTATCTCAGCTCGGCACAAGCCATTAGTTCTCTGAACGGTGCAGAGTCCACCATTTCGAAAGGGAGGGACTGCAGTACCAACAATTTGGACAGGAGCACGGTCAGCTTCTTTACTTTAGGATGGTTGGACGCATATTGTTGTCTCTTGGCAATCGCATCATTGAATGACTGCTGGCACCATGAGTAGCGAGGAGCAGGAGCATCTGGACCGGGAGATGATGGCAAAGAGAAACAGCTCCATTCTGTAGAGGTGGGGATGCCTTGACTGGCTGCAATGGCATGCGTGCCACTGGGCGCTGCTGCTGCTGTTGCTGCTGCGGCAGGATGGACCACCACATCTGAGCCATGTTTCTCCCAGGCCACCGTATGGTGACACTGCATGTGTTGACGCAGGGCTGTGGTGCCAACGTTAGCTCCCTGGCCACGCTTCACTTTCTGCCCACAGATTCTACATATACCCATACTCGGCTCCTCCGGTGTCTTAGTAAAGAACTGCCACACCGCCGAGTATCTGATTTTACCGCCAATGCTCCGCACTGAGTGACTACTACCACCGCTGCCTCGCTGAGCCCCTGTGCCACTACTTTCTTGGACCTGCGAAGCAGGTTTTCTACCCTGACCTCACACTGCTGCTACCCTTCTGACTCATGGCCACACAACGCACTTGCTGGCTGCGCCGCTGCCTGACACGCAAGCTGACGCCCTCTTCTCCTGACGATGATGAAGCCCTTGCTTCACCCGGCTCCCAAGTGCGGTCGGCTACATCATCATCAATTTGTGTTTCATCGCCACTGCTGTCCTCATCACCGGTCTTGGTATGCAGCGGCTGACCCCTCACAACATGACCTCCCATGCCACTCTCCACATCTATACTTTGCCACCTACTGCAAAAAGGAAGGGGATATTGGCCCCATTTTTTCGCTGCCAAATAGCTGCTGACTGCCCTCCTCAAATTGTTCATCCTCGCTATATAGTGGCACTGAGCCCAGACCACATAGTAGATCGCTGGCTGAGGGAACCGGATGGGACAGAGGCGGGTTGAGGACAGGTGAGGGCCGCTGACCACTCCTGGGCCATGCCAACTAAGGGTTGTGTCTGACATTCCTACTTACTCTTGGCTGGGGTTGTCAGATGTCATCTGGGAGGAAGTGGATGACCTAGTCAACCAATCAAGAACCATTGGGTTGCTGAACCCACCCCCCCTTTGGAGGGAAAAGGCAGTTCTGGCCCACGAGTGACCGCGGGCTGCGACTTTCCTTGCTTTTTCGCGCCTGGGCCTGCCAGGATGTTTGTGCCACTGCCCTCGCAGGTGAAGGCCTGACCCCCTTGTCTGAATACTTTTTGTTCTAAAATTAAGATTTGTTTGATAAAGATACTGTTTTTGATTGTGTTGACGTTTTTTACGCAAATTTGAAATCGGCACTTTTTTTATGGTGATGGATTTTTTGATATGTGAAATTTAGGAAAAAATTATGCTATCTTTAAGATCGCGCCATTTTGGCGTTTCCCTTCTTTTGGCGGCCAGCAAATCAGCTTCAAATAGAGCGGGGTGAATGTGTGTGCATATGATGGGTGGTAGGTTGCGATTGGTGGAAAAATCCTACCTCGTTTTACTAACAGTTTTTCCCTTTCAGCCTCAGCCTCAGGGGCAGAAGGGGCCTCTGTTTGTGCCCAAAACATCGCAAATTATTATATTTCTTCACAGAGAAACCTATATTGCTGTGACCTTAAAAATTTAGTTAGATTAGAGATTGGAAGATTTTTTTTTAGTTAGGTAGAGAATTTTAAAGGAGCATCTACCGCTGTAAAGTCTTGGGGGGGGAGCGGAGAGGAGGGCCCCCGCAGGCGAACACAGACAAACTCTATAAAGAAATGGATAAAGTTCCCAGCTTAGTGTAGACATGCGTGCAAAAAGCTTTATTAAACATTTTTTATTGAAATATTTCCCGGATATTGGGCGCCCGAAATTATGGATACCACTTTTCTAGTAACTGAGGTTCTTTGTTAGGGGCAAAAAACCCTTTTTATTTCAGTAACATTTTAGTAGGTGTTCATTTTCAATTTTCCCATTTTCCACTTTGTTTATATTCCCCCTTTTCAGTTAAATTAGAGTCCCCAATTTTTGTAGTCACCAAAAGGGATTGAAGGGTGCCAAAAATCTTGTATTATTGAATAGACAAGCTCTATAAGAATACTGGATAAAATTCACCAAACTTTGTGTGACATTTCCCGCAAAAAGCTTTTTTATTAACAGTTTTCATTGAAATATTTCCTGGATATTGGGCAGCCTGAATTATAGGATACACTTTTTTTCTATAATGGGTCTCTTTGTTAGGTGCAAAAAATCCATTTTATTACAGTATACATTTCCGAAGGGGTTCATTTTCAATTTTGCCCCTTCCACTTTTGTTGAATATCCACCCTTTAGTTAAATTAGTCCGAAATTTTTAGTCACCACAGGTGAAATTTAAAGGTGCCAAAAATATTTGTATTATACGAATAGACAAGCTTATAAAGAATATGGTAAAATTCACCAAGATTTGTGTAACATTGCACTCAATAGCTTTATTATTAAATTTTCTATTTAATTATTTTCCCGGTATTCAGCCTGAATTATAGGGTACACACTTTTCTAGTAACTGCAGGGTTTTTTGTTTGGTGCAAAATTCCACTTTTATTACAGTTACATTTCAGTGGTGTTCATTTTCAATTTGCCCTTCCACCCTTTTTTTTATATACCACCTTGCATTTTAAAATTTAATCCAGCAATTTTTTATAGTCACCCAGGTAATTGAAAGGTGCCAAAAAAATTTGATTATACGAATAAAACAGATACGTGTTTTTTGACTTTTGGGCATACAGCTTTGTTCATTTTAGGCGCTTTCACTTAAATTTGATTTTAGCAATTTTTTTAGTCACCACAGGTGAATTAAAGGTGCCAAAAAAATTTTATTATACGAATACAAAAGATACGTGTTTTTTGACTTTTGGGGCCCCACACTTTGTTATTGAGGAGCTTGCATTAATTTTTTAATGCACAATTTATGTCACCCCAGGTGAATTGATAGGTGCCAAAATACCTTTATTTTCGAATACATTCAGTACGTG
>JAODAL010053936.1:0-24948 GCA_025379985.1 Phyllomedusa bahiana | reverse complement strand
TGGAACCCACAAAAAGGAATATGAGGAAAAAAAAAGATAGCTATAAAAGATAACAACCCACTTTGTGTCTTAAAAAAAGTACATTATTTTTTTATTTTTAATTTTTAATAGTAATCTCGTTAACATGCCGCAAGGGGATTATTACTTCCCTATATCACTTAAATGTTTCCCAATGTGTCCCTTAACCCCCTTTATGTTTTTCCTACATTTTTTTAAAGGAAGGGACAAACAATCAATGATTACCCCCTTAAACACAGTTAAAAACTGGCATCTGATATTTCTCATTCGTGCTTACCCCCCAAAATTCCTTATCTTTTTAAAAAAATTTGTGGATTTCTCTCATAATTTAGAAGTGAGGTTGGCAGGCTGAGGTCAGGGAGGTTTTTCGAAATTTTTAAGTCAAAAAATATACAAACTCCGCTAAAAAATTTGGCTTTTGGGGATCTTCAACGGGTTTTTAAAAGGGACTATACCACTTCTTGGGGGAATGAAGTCTCTTGAAAATTAATTGAGCACAGGATAACCCAGGGTTTAAGGGGGTCACCATTACCACCTGCCCGTTTAGAAAGAAACATTTTTAAATAATGGGAAAAAGGGGTAATTAAAATTTTACCGGTATATGAATTATTAAAAAGGGGCGGAAATTCACTTTTAAAGAATTAAGATCTAAACAAAAAATAAATAGATTTGACCCTTAAATTTAAACGGGTCCTGTTTTTGGGTTTCTAAAAATTTGGGACTTACAAAAAAAAATTACAAACATCAAATTTTAAAAAGAAAGGAAACAAATCTGTTCTTGAGGGATCGGGGGTTTTTTAAGGGAAAAAGAGAGCTTTCACTTTCCTGAATCCCAAAGTTCTCAGGGGGAGGATAGGGTGAACAAAAGTTTTCGTCATTGGGGCGAAAATTCTGATTTTAAAAAGAAGAGGTCCAAAATAGAGTAAACGGGGGGGTAAGGGAAAATGGAGGGGCAAAACATGGGACGGGGAGGATATGGGCTTATGGGCCCTTCCTCACCAATACAGCCTCTTTTTTAGATCGGGAAAATGGAAAACAGAACCACTGAAAAAAAAGACGGGGAAGGGTTAATTGATGATCTGACTTTGTAAACTTTCTTCCCACAGTGACAGAATGAAACAGTGCGAATCGGGGTTTTAATCGTTTGTCCCCACAGAAAACAATAAGTTTGATTGGTGAAAGATAAAAACTTTTTTTTTCAAAAAATTTAAAATAAAAAAAATTATTTGCGAAAGAATAGACAGGAATGTAATAAATTGGGGGGTTAAACCCCGGGGGATCGGGAAGGGGTGAGGACTTGGTGGAAATTTGGGTCTGGTGAGAAAGTTAGGGGAGATGGACCTTTCATGATTTTACGTGTAGAAGTACCAAGGCCCACCCCCCACCCCTAAAAAATAAATTTGATGCGTTAGACCCCCTTGAACAGATTCTATGGATTTTGAAAATTTTTGGGACAGATAACCCAGGTTTTATAACTGGAATTGAACAATAAAATCATTATTAAGCCACAACAAGGGGGGGGAAATTTGTTTTTTTGAATGGGAAGATTATTGGAGGATTTGTTTGGATATTTTGGGAATAGGGAAAACGCAACTTAGATCAACCCCTGACTTTTTTAAGGGAGACCTTAAGGAATTTTAAAAGGGGATTGAAAAACCCACCCCACATAAGAAACAATTTGAATTTCCCCTCCCTATGTTTCCACGCAAAGCGACTTTTTTATTGTTTCCAAAATTCCCAAAAGGGGATACCCCCCCCTTAAAGGAAGGAAAAATGGTGGTTTTTTTGACAGCTTAAACCCCCCCAAATTTGTGGGGTTTTTTATGTCGAAAGGTGTTGAGGAATTTGTGGGCATTTCCCTTTTAGAAGGAACGTCTTTTTATTATCAAAAATTGGGGACTTTGTGGTGGATGACGATACCTTTTAGCCATATCCCTTTTATCTGTAAGAATTTTATTAACCAAGGGGAAAAAAATTTACGGGGTTGCAAAATGAGTTTTTTCTGGAATTGTTGTCCTTCACCCCTCATAACAATATCTTTTCCTTTGAGGAAAGAACTCCCACCATCGGGGGCACTGCAAGGGGGAGCCCGGTGCTCCCACATATCAAATGTGTTCCTGGGCGGTGGGAGGGGGAAAATTGTCTTCTCAAGATTTGAGGATTTCAGATCATTTCTTTTTTGGGTGAGATTTATAAAAAGACGTATTTATCCAGGGCAGGGGGATAAGAATTGTTTTTTTCTTTCCTGAGAGCTTTGAACTCAATGATGGGGGGATTGCGTTTCACATAGAGATAAATAGATATGCACTATTTCCTGGAGTGTTCATTTTAAGACCCCAAATGGTAATTTTAAAAACCAAAGTTTTTTTCGGAAGAAAACAGTTCCAATGGCTTTTTAAATGGGAAAGCGCCATCCAAACCCCCTTTGAAGGTTTCCTAGGGGGATTTTTCGTTTGAAAAGAAATTGTTTCGAGGTAAAAACTTTTTGTTAAACAATCGAGGCTACAGGCAAAATTTTTGGAAGGGGACCCGAAAAGGGTTCTGAATGGGAAAATTTAATTTATGCCTCGGCACAAGAACAAAGGATTTACTTGTCCAAAGGGGAAAATATCCAAAAAGAGGGGAGAGAAATTGAGGTCATTGGTCCCTATTACTGCAAATCACAAAAATTTTTCGGGGATACTTACCAATATTTTGGGGGTACTCAAACAAGATCGAGGGTTAGTGCTTTTTGCCTGATTTTTTCCCTTATCACCTATCGAAAAGGTTTAAAAGTCTAAGAGAAGCTTGTGAAAAAGTCATTTCTCGGGGATGCCGGTGGTTTTGGCTTCGTAAAAGACCTTTGGGATGCTTTCGGGGGGGAAACTGTAGTTTTCTGCAATTATTTTAATAAACTAAGGAATTTGAGATGTAAGCACGAATGAGAAATATCAGATCAGCCAGTTTATCAACTTTTTTTCAAGTGGGTAATCATCTGATTGTTTGTCCCCTTTCCTTTTAAACATTAGGAAAAAATGAAGGGGGTTAAGGAACCATTGGAGAACATTTTAAATATATCAGGAGGAAAGGAAAAAAACCCTTTTCGCTTCATGTTAACGAGAAAAATCAGGATTATTGGTTTATTTAAATTTTTCGGGTCGTTTGGTTACCCCACCAAACCGTGGGGGAACGGGGAACAAATTAATATTACAAGTGAATGCCCTGGATTTTTTGTTGAATTGTTTTTTCCTTATGGACTTTAAAAAAAAAATTCCTTTTCATTTTCCTTTGAGATGTGCTGTTTCCTCTTTTGTTTTTTCACTTTCTATTTTCGGTCTTCTTGAAGGCTTGCCCAAATTTTTTAGGTTCTTAGTAGACTTGATGGTATAATTTTTTTTAGCCAAATTTTTGCAAAAATATTTGGTGTCTATAGGGCAAAAAATCCAGATTTTGAAATTGTAATAAGCTTTTTTTAAACCGTTGTATATTCAAGACTTAAGAAAATAAAAAAAATTTTTATATTTAAGACACTAAAGAGGGCTTTCTATCTTTTTTAGCATCTTTTTACCCTAAAAATCCTTTTGAGTGACAGGTTCGCGGCCTTAGATAAGCTAGGCTTTAAACTCTTGTTGGTGACCACTCCCGATAATGATTTATACATGGGGAAGAAAGGGGGCTTTTTTTTTTTAAAGGGCCGCGCCTAATTGTGGTGGGTGCCCTGTCCGTAATGCAAGAACATTGATGGGCATAACTCCCCCGGGGGCCCTTTTTCTGTCCGGGGGTTGCCGAGGGGGTCACATTTTTTCCAGCCCGCACAGGGGCAGTTTCTCTAGGACCCGATATAGCATGATTACCATAGCTGACACATCTGCCTCTCCTGTGAGCGCAGGGTATATGACTACCCAACGCATTGGCGATTTGCGGGAACCGCCGGGGCAGTGCTGCGAAAAGGGCGCTGAACTCGGGTTGCGTGTTTGCTTGTAAATACGTAATTTCATTAGTACATCGATCAATTGTGCGTGATAAGGTCAGTATCTTAAGAGTAATTTATGTATGATAGTACTTTTTTTTATCTTATTTGTATAACAATAGGCTTGTTGGTCTCTTGACAGGTGGTTTTTCTAGAGACCTATAGTTTTTGGTCAATCCGGTGAGGGTGGGGTTTGAGAAATCTATTTATTTTGAACCACTTTGGGGAAAGCTGGCAGTAATAGGAGAAAACTTTTTTGGAAAGGCCACTAGCCTTTTTTCCGTAGGGTTTTTTCCCACCCACAGGAAATCTGTTTTACAAGGGGAACGCGTCGGTAAAGATGAGTAAGGCCGGAACAACGCTTGTTTTTTTTCTAAACACATCTTTGCATAAAGTAGTATTGGCCTTTTATTTTTGGAGGTTCTACTCCCTTTTGAGTAAATTGGAGGGCTTGATGATACAACCTTTCCCTTTTTGCCTTGGAAGTTGTTTTGGAACAACCTTTTTTAATTTGTTTTTTGTGGAAATTTTTTTTGACCTATTTTCTAACTCTAGTGCTTAGGATAAAAATCTGGGGCCTTTCCCTTGGGGCCGTCCTTTTTCAGGCACTATCCCGTTTTTGGGCGTTACATATTGTACATGTTTAAACCTAGGGTGAGATAATTTTTTCCCCCTTTTTCCTTAGTTTTGTTTGTTCACAGTGGAAGATTTTTGTTTTCTATCCTTCCCCCCCCTTATTAAAATTTTTTTGTTTTTTTTTTGGGATTTAAAAAAAGTTATTTTTAAATTGGAAATTTTCCTTTGGGAGATTTTTTTGTTTTATTCCAGTAAGATTCTGAGGTTCAGAATTTGTCTTTCCTGCATGTTGCAAACATAGTTAGTCCCATAGTGTGACTAAAGCAAAGCAAAATACAGTAAAAAAAAATGTTTCAACATGGTCATGAATAAAATAAGTAAGCTAAACAAAGACGTAAATCATGTTTTCCCAATAAAAGGCTTTACATTTAAAGGGGAATGTAACAGGTTTTGCGCATTATTATCTAATTTGTAAAATTTTTCATGTTTTTTTATCCTTATGGGGGTGTCATGAAAAAAAAAAACCACATCTCCACAGAAATTCTCAGGCGGTCCCCGCTTTTTGGGGGTTTTTGGCTTCCACAGCTTTTTTTAACAGCCCCATTGGCTGTGCCTGCTGTTGGGGGGGTCACCTAGTTTTCTGGTGCTGGGATAGCCCAGGGGCGGTACCAAACTTTCCCGGGGGGGTAGGCTGGGGCCCCCAAAAACCACATATCTTTTGAAGAGACTCACCTTTCTATAGAAAAATGAGGTTTTGTTTGGGGGAATGGGGCACATCAACTTTCCGGGTGCTGGATAGCCTATCCAACAATAAAGGTGCAAAGATTTTTTTTTTTTCTTTTTTTTTTTCAGGCTTCCCCATTAATTTAATTTTCCCAATATTTAAATTTTTCTATTTTCATTTTTTTTTTTTCCCTTTTTTTTTTCCAATTTTTTCGTTATGAGTTTTCTGACCTTGATGCCTCGTTTCGTTGATGGGCTTGGTGTCACCACATTGTTTTTTTTCCCCCCAAGGCTGACAAAAACCCCCCCTCAATAAACTAGTACCCTGCACCAAAGGTACTGGAAGAGCGGTTACTTCAAACGAACCCCCTAATTTGAAGATGGTCTGCATCTGAGTGGCTTTGGGTAGTTTTTTAGGGTGGTAAGGAAACCAATATTCAGGACTTTCCCACCTGTATGTCGGGGGCAGAAATGGTTTCAAAAATAAATATTAAACCTGAAGGCTGGGAAATCATGGATAATTTTTGGGCCCCTTACTATTTTAAAAAATCCCAGCCCGCAGCCGCCTCATAAGGGCCACACATTGGAACACCAGCTTCTCATAGAGTCCAGGGGGATTAAGATATGTGATAAAGCAAAATACTTCCACATACGAGATTACAGGAAAAGAAACAAAAAATAATACCAATCAAAAAAACTACTCCTTTAAAACATACCTTTAATAGAAAAAAATAAATAAAAATTGTTTTTTACAAAACAAAAAGGGTGACACAGCACCCAACAGAAAAGGGGAAAATACACCGCACTTCCCCTAAAAAACACCATGTCCCTCAAAAAAAGGGGGGAACCCCCCCCGATAAGGGCGCCCCCAAGGATCCTCCAAACGTCCCCAATAAACTCCGCCTACTGGTACCCCAACAGGGGAATCCAAAAAAGGGAAAATTTAGGGCAACAATTTGATCAAATTGTAACCACAAAAAAACAATAAAAAAGAAAAGTCCCAAAAAAAAGAAATTTTAACTCTAAAAGTACCACAAAAAAAGGAAAAATTGCCCCTTTTCCCAAAATGGTATGAAAAATACCCTACAAAAAATGTAAAAAGCAATAAAATAAGTAGGGTAACATTTCCATTACTTTCTGCGGCTAGACCCAAACATAATTGGGATCAATATATGACATAAGGGGGCGCCGGTAAGGATAAAGCGCCACTTATACCCCAAACCGTTGTCCCCTTCAGGGACTTTCCCCAGTGGGTAAGAAACAACATATCCTCTACAAAAAATAATAATAAATATAAAAACAAACAAAACATTAATACAAAGGGGAAAAAAAAAACATTTTCCTTAACCCAAGATTAAAAAATTCAAAAAGTACCGAATAACCTAAAAGTATCTAAGGGATTCCAAAGGATGTATCCTAACGGTGGAGTTGGTGTGACTCCTATGGTGGGGGGCCAAACCAGTGTTTTGTTAAAATTTTTTACAACTATTCCACCCTGGGGAAAAATAACTCCCCCAGGGGGGGGGGGGAACACTCCCCCAAAAAAAGGGAGAAGAACCCCCCCATTACCATATCAGGAAAGATAAACTCCAGCCCATTTCCCTGAAACGCAAAAAGGCGTCTTGAATCCCCATTGGCATTCAAGCAAGGGGACAGGAGGCGCCGGCCCAACACAATAAACGGCGCCTGCGCCACGATGACGTGCGTAGGGCGCACCCGCGCCTGAAAAAAATATGAAAGCGCCACCCGAGCGCGGGCCCCCCCCGCGACACGGGCTTCCCAACATAGGCGCCGAAAAACATATCCGGCTGCGCACGCGCCAGGGCATGGGAAAAAACCTTACAACGCCAGCGCGAACCTCACCATTTTTAATTTGGGAAAGACAGCGTAGTACCAAATGAGGGCACTTACAATAATCAAAAAGAATTGCCAGGCACACACAGGTCTAAACAAAAAAAAAAAAGCTTAAACAGACAGCAGGATAAGTAAATTTCTGCCGTTGTTTAGCCACACAATCCTAGGATGTCTTACTAGATAGAGGATTACAGAAAAAAACCTGATAGAACAGGGTGGTAAATACAATCAAAAGTGCAATTTTAAAAAAAATAGATTCTGGATATAAAAAACCAAAGGGAATCTGTTTTCCTATGCGGTTTTTTGTATAGAAAAATCTCCAAAAGGCAAATTCAAGAAAAACAAGAAGGGGAAAAGACCAATAGCCCCCTTTGGGGGCACACAATCTAACCTGTAATCCATTGTTTTCACCTGCAAAATGATTTGCCCATCACCTCCCCTCATGGAGGTTTTACCAAATCGATGCCCCTAAAAATGCATAACGTCAGCCACATCATGTTTTTTTCCCCATACATGTCTCGCAATCGGTGTTCATGTGTTTTTTTGATATCACCAATTGTTCCCCAAATTTTTTCCCCCAGTCTTGGTTTTTCCCAACGTTTTTAGCCCCCCCCGGGGAAAATGGCCAGATAGACAACACCAACGAAGTGCAATTAAAAAATCCTTTTATGTATATTCAGAGAAGTCAGGGGCGCCAAAGTTTTACAATTGACCCCATCTGACAGAATTTGCACCTACCACACTTTTAAAAAACCGTTTGGTTTTTCTACCCAACCCGGTCTCCTTTGTGGGGTTTTTCTCCTTGATGTTTTAAAGTTTTTTTTATTTTTTTTTTATTATTATTATTTTTTGTAGATGGATATGTTTTTCTTACCCACAAGGGGGTCCCCCGGAAAGGGGCGAAACGCGTTTGGGGTATAATGGCGCTTTTTCCCTTTCCCGGGCCCTTTTTAAAGCATCATATTGATCCAACTTATCGTTTCGGGGGTATTGGCACAGATAATACTGGCATCTTTATACCCTACTTATGCTATTCTTGTTACTGTTTTTGTAGGGTATTGTTTAAACCTTTTGGGTAATAGGGGCAATTTATTCCTTATTTTTCTGTGGTACTTTGAGAGTTATATACTTATATTGGTGCTTTCTTACAAAATCCTTTTCTTTGTGGTACTACACATTCTGTATACAATATTGTCTGCCCTATATTTTCCCATTTTTGGGTTCCGCTGTTGGAGTGTACACAGTAGGCGGTAGTTTATCTAGGGGACAGTTTAAGAGGCATCCTTGGGGTCGCCCTTATCGGGGCGGGTTCCCCTTTTTTGTGAGGTACCATAGGGTGTATAGTTTAGGGGACAGTGCAGGTGTATTGTCCTTATCCTGTTAGGTGCTGTGTCACCATTTTTGTATGTCACAACAATTTTTATTTATTTTTTGTTCTATTAAAAGGTATGTTTTAAAGGAGTAGTTTTTTTGATTGGTACTTATTTTATGTTTCTATTCCTGTAATCTACGTATGTGGGAAGTATTTTGCTTTATCACATATCTTAATACCCTGGACTCTCATGAGAAGCTGGTGTTCCAATGTGATGGTCCACTGTATGAGGCGGCTGCGGGCTCGGATTTTTAAAATAGTAAGGGCCAAATATCCATGGATCTTCCCAGCCTTCAGGTTTAATATTTAGTTGAAACCAGTAGCTGCACCCTGACACTAGCAGGATGGGAAAGTCCATGAATATTGGTTCCTTACCATCCTAAAAATACTAGCCCAAAGCCACCTCAGATGCAGACCATCTTCAAATTAGAGGGTTCGCTTCTGACAGTAACCTGGCTCTTTCCAGTACCTTTGGTGCACTGGATACTATGTTTATAATGAGAGGAGGTTATTGTCAGCCTTGGGGGTGACAAAAAACAATGCTGGCTGACACCAAGCTCCATCAACAGTAACGAAGAGACATCAGAGGTCAGACAACTCAATAACGAACACTGGAAAAAAAATGGTAAAAAAAAACCTAGAAAATAGACCCAACACTGTTCCAACATAGTCTGGCAAATCCAACATAGTCCAAGTGGGAAGCCTGTAAAAAAAAAAAAAAAGCAACAAAAAAAAATCCTATGCACACATTTATATGCTGGATAGGCTATCCAGCATCCAGGAAAGCTTGATGATGCCACATTCCCCACAGCAACCCTCATTCTTCTCATAGCAAAGGTGAGTCTCTTCTAGAAGATATGTGGTTTTCTGGAGGCCCAGCCTATCCTTCCCCTAGGAAAGTTTGGTACCAGCACCATGAGGCTATCCAGCACCAGAAAAGCTAGGTGACATCCCCCACAGCAGGCACAGCCCAATAGGCTGTTTAGAAAAGCTGTGTGAAGCCATAAACCCCACAGCAGGGACCCGCCTGAGAATTTCTGTGAGAGATGTGGGTTTTTTTTCATGACATTCTCCATAAGGATAAAATAACATGATAATTTTACAAATTAGATAATAGATGCGACAAAACCTGTTACATCTGCCCTTTAAATTTAAAGCGCTTTTATTGGGAAAACATGATTTTGGTTGGTATTTATTAAGATATGTGTCCCAGTATGATGTCATGTACTTGATTGTGGTTAAAGACATGGCCTGGTGTGTTGTCATGTAATTAGGGGTGGACTGATGTGGCCATCTTTCAACTCACTAAATTTTGGGAAGTATGCTACTTGTATGGGTTTCTGTATAGGTAGTTTCCAATTTACAAACATTTGACTTACACATGTCTATGCTTAAGAATGGAGGCTACTGTTGGGTATAAATCAGAGTGCAAGAGTCATGTCCAATTTACTTTAGCCCCAGACACCTTAGGCAACATGTATGAACAGGGCTGCGCCAGAAGTCTGACATCTTTTTAGCCAAAAAACTAGCGCAGCCCCATTGACTCTATTTGTAACCAGCCTGCGGCACTTTGTAATGTGCCTGAGATCTGGGGACGTGCTGGAGGCATGTCACACTACAACCATACGAAGCTACACATTTATAGCTTCAGCAAATCCGGGCGCATTATTGCTGGGACAAGTAGAGCACTTTAAAAGTGGTTTACCTGAGCTAGAATTGTTGTGTTGTAGCTAGAAAAGCACTAAGGGCCACATATATGAAACGGTTTTGGTCTAAAACTCACTTTTTTGCCCATAGGTTTCTATGGGGAAAAAAGTGAGTTTTAGACCAAAACCAATTCATACATGTGGCCCTTTTTTGACCTGCAGTAGAACAGGTTCATAGATTCAGGCGCATTCTATGCTACAAATGCGTGTAAAAAAAATGGCTCCTGTGCGCCAAAAATCATACATGATGCCGCTGGTCTCTCCCTTGCTCCTTTAATGATGTTGCATACTATATGCCACATCCGCTTGCTCATGTGCATAAGACTCTTCCAACAAATGTGATACGTCACACGTATATCTGGTAAAAGGCTGCAGTGGGCAGGGAATATAATGGCGTAAATATCCCAGCCAGGTTTCTGCATGCGCCTTTAGAAGTTCAGACAAATGCCACCAAGGTAAGGAGCCTTGGTGGAATGAAAGGCCAAATTAGATAGGTGCCAACAGCTCAGGTTGTTTATTGTTGTGTTAGTATGGCTTCCAGCCAATTCCGGGAAGGCCTTTCATTGGGAGTAAGCAAAGAGTTGGGTGGGCGAGTTTACCTGGCCTTTATAAGTCAGCAGGTAAGCTAACTAGGTGTGGCTACAACCCTAGACTACCATTCAGTCTTGGGAGGAGATGTGCTGTGGAAACAGCGTCTGTCACACCTTTGCTGAGGTGCTTACAAAGTGCTAGTGAGTACTACTGTGTTGGTTAGAGCTCAGACATTAGTTAGAGCTTTGTTTGTTTTGTGCATTCCTTGCACCTGTTTTCCTACCTTTTTTCGCTGTTGAATAAAATACAGCGGCTCTGTATTTGAACCTGAAGTTTCTGTCTCTATGCCTGAAGAAAAGACGTATGCCAAGATCCCGGAGCTGGAAAAGCTCACACTGGACTTCGCCATTTGCAGTATCTGACTTGATTATTGCACTTTGGAGAGTTACTATACCTGGTAATCTATATGTTTGTGGTAATAAATTATATACAGTATCTCACAAAAGTGAGCGCACCCGTCACATTTTTGATACAATGTAAAGTAGTCAGTGTACAGCTTGTATAACAGTGTAAATTCGGTGTGGCTCTTAACCCCTTAAAGACCGTGCACCGTCTTTTGACATCGGCTGGTGCGGGTCATTCGTCTACAGTGACGTCTTTTGGCGTCGCTGCAGACTTCGGGGTTTGCGGCGCCCGTACTACACAGCCCAAATCCCAGAGCATCTCCTGCGAGCACCAGGGAGCGGGGGAAGCTTCCCCACCTGGGTGCTTTAACCGTTTGATTGCAGCGGTGTGTTACCGCAGCGCAGTCAAAGGGTTTCCTTGCTCTGTCGGGTGATCAGAATAACCGGTGACCGGACAGAGCCCAGGGAACGGCTGCACAGTCAGCCTTGGGGACCTAGAGTAGCCTCAGGGCTGTCTGTGTAACAAGCCAGTGACTAGGACACACTGTGTGCTGTCCTGATCACTGCCTGTGTCAGACTGACACAGATTATAATGTATTAGCATATATGAATATGCTAATACATTACTAAGTGTTAAAAAAAATTTTTAAACAGTTCTCCCTTCAGGGGATTAAAAAAAAAAGTAAAAAACATAAAAAAGTGTAAAAAAAATGAATAAAAAAAATAAATAATAAAATAAAAATAAATATTTCATTAAAAATGATTGTGCATAGATTACACACAAAAAAACCTACACATATTAGGTATCCACACGACCGTAATAACTTGCAGAATTAATCTAACAAATTATTAAGTGTGAAATGCGAATGGTGTAAAAAAATGTAAAAAAAACAAAAAATAAAAAAAATTCTGCAATTATTTATAAGTGAACTTAAACTATTCCCCCATAAAGTAAAACTGGTCTCGAATAAAACGAGGCCTCATACAGCTGCGTCATTGAAAAAATATAAAAGCTACAAGTGTTGAAACGCAAGGAGGCAAAAACTAAAAAAACGTTCTGGTCATTAACTACTTTTCAGGCCCGGGGCTTTAAGGATTAAAGTAACTCAACACAGCCAATGTGGCAAGTGAGTATATCACTAGGTGAAAATGGACAAATTGTGCCCAAAGTGTAAATTTTTTGTGTGGCCACCATTATTTTCCAGCACTGCTGTAACTCTCTTAGGCTTCACAAGTTGCATCCCCTGGAATCCTCTTCCACTCCTCCATGATGACATCACAGAGCTGGTGGATGGTAGAAACCTTGCGCTCCTCCACCTTCTGTTTGAGGATGCCCCACAGATGCACACCAAATTAACACTGTTATAAAAGCAGTACACTGACAACTTTATATTGTATCAAACTGTCATACCTTCAGTGTTACCCCTTTGAAAAGAATAATTACAATATTTAAAAACCTGAGGGGGGTATCATTTTGTGAATACTTTTCTTTTTTCATGAATTCAAGACGATCTGGGTCCTGTTTTTACTGAAGCCTCATATAAAAATGAAAATCCTGCCCCTAAGTCCCACAGACTTACATAACAAAGATATAAGACCAATATTGTTTCCTTGAAGGACAAAAAGTGAAATCTTCTAAATAGGGGCACAGACTAAAAAAAAACGCATCAGGAGAGTTAAAGGCTTTGCCTCATCAAATCGATTCATCTTACCTCAGTCCTGTTTTCTTTGTTTCATTTTTGAATTTAGGGGCGTGTCTACTGACTTCTACCGGCCTGCGGTGACAGCTGCGGGACACCAGGCTGTAGCTATAGAAAACTGGGGAGCTGAGCAGCCTATCAGAGGGATATTGGGAATAGGTAGGACATTGTTAAGGGGGCAAAAATTTGAAAAGTGACTTGTTTTTGAAAGACTTTAACAAAAAAAGCAGCCCTTTGTATGGACAACCCTTTAACCTTCCCCTATGTTTTCCCTAGAGCTACACTAAAAACGTACCTTTTCCCAACAAATTCCTTTTAAAAAAAAACTAATGCATTGCCTGTATATCTAAAGCGAGTCTGTCAGGTGGGTTATCGCCTATGGAGGCAAATGTGATAAGGGGGAAAAGATGTTGGTTCGGCATATGGGTTTTAAATAGAGGAAAAAGGGTGAGCTTTGTGATTATAGGATTATATGATAGAGGGAAAAGCTGAGTCGTAATAATGGGTTTAAAAAGGGGAGGGGCTCTGTGATATACAGGATTAATGATAGAGGGGGAAAGTGAGCTCTGTGAAAAATGGGTTATTGATAGAGGGAGAGGAGCTGAGCTCTGTGTTTTAACAGATTATATGATGGGAGGAAGCGAGTCTGTGATATAAGGGTTATTGATAGAGGAGGAAGCTGAGCTCTTTGATATATGGGGTTTTATGATAGGGGAAGGACCTGAGCCTTGGATATTATGTTTATGATAGAGGAGAGAAGCTGATCTGTGATAAAAGGGTCTATGATAGAGGAGAGAAGTAAGCTTGTGTATATGGGTTTTATGATAGGGGAAAAAAAGAGAAGTGAGCCTGTGTTATATGGGGTTATATGAAGAGGGGGAAGATGAGCTCTGGGATTTACAGGATTATATAAAATAGAGGAGGGGAGCTGGTCTGTGATATAAGGGTTGTCATTAATACAAATACTGGCACACTAAAAACTTGGAAAACATCAAGGAAATTTTGGAATTTTGGGAAAATGCTTACTGCAAAGGGAAAATATAAAAAAACCGGGGCTCTTATTTTAAACGTTTTTGATCAAAGATTGTTCCTATCATTTTTAATGTTGTAGTCTGAATGGCCCAGTGAGGTAAAATGTTCAGTGTTAGGGACTCACCTGTATGGGATCTCCTTGACGCTATTGGGAGGTAGCTTAAAACAATCTTTGATTAAAACTGTAAACAAAAAACCCCGGTTTTTTTAATTTTTTCCCTGCGTAATGCATTCCCCAAAATTTTCCTTTTACCTTGATGTTTCCTTTGGTTTTGTGTGCCACTGATATTGTTTAGATGTAGCTATTGCCTTTTGCTTACGTTTTTCAAAATATATAGATGTGCACAGCCTAATTGATTTTTGATATATAGGGTTATGTGATAGAGGAGAGAAGCTGAGTTCTGTGATATATAAGGTTATATGAAGAGGAGAGAAGTAGCTCTTTTTTTTATGGGTTTTTTTTGATAGAGGAGAGAAGTAGCCCGTGATATATAGGGTTATATAAGAGGAGAGAAGCGAGCTCCTTGATATATAGGGGGTTTTTGAAGAGGAGGAAACTGAGCTCTGTAAAAATGGGTTTTTTTAATAGAAAGGAAGCTGAACTTGTGATATATAGGGGTTTATGATAGAGGGAAAAAGCGACTCTGTGAATTTAGAGTTATATGATAAGGAAGAGAAACGAGTCTGTGAAAAATAGGGTTATTGATAGAGGAGAGAAATGGCCTGGGATTACAGGTTTATATAAAAGGAGAGAAACTGAGCTCTGTGATATGGGGTTTTTTGAAAAGGGAGAGAAAAGAGCTTGTTTTATAAAGGGTTTTGTGATGAGGAGAAAGCTAATTCTGTGATATATAAGGGTTTTAGATGGGAGGAAGCTGAGTCTTTGAATATAAGGTTTTTATGAAGAGGAAAAGAAGCTGGTCTTTGATTATAGGGGGATATGATAGAAAGAGAAGTGGCTCTGGATATAAGGGTTATATGATAGAGGAGTGAGCCCGTAATTATAGGTTATATGTAGAGGGTGACTCTGTGATATACAGGAATATGTAGGGAGAAAGCGAGCTCCCCTGATATATAGGGGTTTTATATAGGGGGGGGAGGGCTGACTTGTGTATATAGGGGTTTGTGATAGAAGAGAGGCTGAGTTCTGTGATATATAGGGTTAATGATAGGGGAGAGAAGTGAGCTCTTTGATAAATTTTGGGTTAATGATAGAGAAGAGAAACTGAGCTCTGTGATATATAGGGTTCATGATAGAGGAGGGGCTGAGCTCTGTTTATATAGGATATTGATTGAGGGGGAGCTAAGTCTGTGATATATAGGGTTTATATGTAGAGGAAGAGAAGCTGAGCTCTGTTAATATGGGTTTTTGAAAAAGGGGGAAGGAGCTCTGGGTATACAGGTTATAGTAGAGGGCGAAGCTGAACTCTGTGATATACAGGATTTTATGATAAGGAGGAAGATGAGCTCTGTGTAACAGGGTTTTGTAGGGAGAGAACTGGGTTGTAAAATATAGGGTTCTATGAAAGAGGAGAGAAGCTGGCTCTTGAAATTAGGGTTATATGATAAGGAGAGGAGCGAGCCCGTGAATATAGGGGGATATGTTAAAGGAGAAGCTGAGATCTGTAATATATAGGGTTTTGATAGAGGGGCTGAGCTCGTGTTTAAAAGGGTTATATGATAGAGGGAGAGGAGCTGAGTCTGTGATTCAGGATTAATGATAGAGGGGGAGAAGCTAGCTCTGTGATAATAGGGTTTTATGAAGAGGAGAAGGGAAACTTGTGAAATACAGAAATTTTTGATAGAGGAGAGAACTGAGTTCTGTTATATATAGGGTTATATGATAGAGGAGAGAGGCGAACTCTGGATAAAAGGTTATAGATAAAGGAAGAAAACGGCTCTTTGATTATAGGGTATATGAAAGGGGAGAGAAGCTGAGCTCTGTGTATTAGGGTTTTTATAGAGGAAGAAGATGAGTTGGGATATCAGGATTATATGATAGAGGAGAGAAGCGAGCTCTGTGATATACAGGTTTTAAAGAGGAGAGAAGCTGAGCTTGTATATATAGGGCTATGTTGAGGAGAGAAGCTGAGCTCTGGTTATAGGGTTATATGATAGGGAGAGAGGAGCCTGGGATATAAGGATTTTGATAGATGGGGAAAGCTGAGCTCTGTGTATCGGGTTATATGAAGAGGAGGGGAAGGGGAGCTCTGTGATTATGGGGTGTATGATAAAGGGAAAAACTGAGCTCTGTTTTATATAGGGGTTTGTGATAGAGGAGAGGGCTGAGCTCTGTGTAATAGGGGGTTTTATGATAGAGGGAGAGGATGAGCCTGTGATATATAGGGTTTAAAAGATAGAGAAGAGGAGCTGGCTCTGTGTATATAAGGGTTTTAAAGATAGAGGGGAGAAGTTTAGCTCTTTGATAATAGGGTTTTATGATAAGGAGAGAAATGAGCTTTGGGATATACAGGATTATATGTGAGGAGAGGAGTGAGCTCTGACAATGGATTATATGATCGATGGGGAGAAGCTGGCTCTGTGATATATAGGGGTTTTATATAGAGGGAAAAACAAGCTCTGTGAATATACGTTATATGATAGGGGAAGAAGCGAGTCAGTGATTATAGGGTTTTATTTTAAAGGAAGAAGCTGAGCTTGTTTTATAAGGGTTTATGATAGAGGGGAAAAAGCTGGCTTGTGATTATAGGGTTATTTTTAGAGGAGAAAGTGGCTCTGTGAATAAAGGTTTATATTATAGAAGAGAGAAGCTGAGCTCTGTGATATATGGGGTTTTATGATAGAGGGGGGAGGAGTGACTCGTGAATATGGGTTATTTGATAGAAGAGAGAAACCCGAGTCTGTGATATATAGTGTTATAGATAGAAGAGAGAAGCTGAGCTCGTGTAAAATAGGGTTATATGATAAGGAGAGGAGATGAAACCCGTGAAAAATAGTGTTTATGAAAAGGAGAGAAGCGACTCTGGATTATAGGATTATATAAAAGAGGAGAGGCCGAGCTCTGGATATCGGGGGTTTTAGATTAAAGGGGAGAAGTGACTCTGTAATATATAGGGTTTGATAAGGAGTGAGCCTTGATCGGATTATTGATAGAGGAGAGAAAAGGAGCTCGTGAAAAGGATTATATGATAGAGGGGAAGCTGAGTCTGTGTATACGGATTATTAAGAGGAAGCGAGCTCTGGTATATAAGTTATATGATAGAGGGAAAAAGCTGAGCTCTGTGATATATAGGGTTATATGTAAAGGGAGAAACTGAGCTCTGTTTAAAAATAGGGTTTTCATTAAAACAAATATCAGTGGCACATAAAAACTAAATGAAACATCAAGGGATATAGGAAAATATTGGGAAAAGCATGACCCCAAAAAGGGATCGCTGAGGTAGCTTTGCCCCCACCACCCCGTCAATCCAGCACAGCCAGACCCCCCCCTCCCCCTTTTCCCCTTTTTTTTTTCCTTTTTTCCCTTCGTCCGTGGCTCCCACCAAGATGACATGACTACCGACTTGGAATGAATTGGCCACAGCAGCCGTTTTATTAACAATACAAACATATAAATATAACAACCAGTATAAATACATAAATAACAACTCCCTGTAAATATATATATATATATATATATATATATATATATATATATATATATATATATAAAGTGAATATGTACAGCCACATACCCTTACCCCAAAACCTAAAGCTCCATTCTAACCAATGTATCTAATATAATATATATATATATATATATATATATGTATATATACCTCCCCAAAACACTATCCCCGACAACCAAGACGCAACCGTTCATGGGGCTGAGGTCCTTGGAGCTACCATCCGCCCGGCGACCAAAATTCCCGAAGGGAACAACCACCGTTACCCCCAGTCGTACTCCACTGGCTCGGGGGCCCAAAAGCCATACTTTATGGCTCCGCCATTTTGCTCCTCCGGGATAACACCCTGAAGGAGCCCCCGTTCGCCGGGCCGACCCAATACCAAAATGCTGAGGGAATCCTATCCCGAAGGACTCCCTCCCCAATTATTCATCCAATCCCAAGAACCTCAGCCGCCACCGTGAGCGTGACATGACCACCTCATGTACACAACACCCCCACCACACCTAGGGCTCTTTCAATCCCATCTTGCAACCCGAGGGCCCACAAGTCTAAGCCAACAGCCGTCAGGTGAACCCCATCCCGTCTCCAGAAATTGCCTTCACCCGACTCCAACTCCGGGTGCCGCACCAATACTCCCCCGTTCCTGGCCACAAATTTTGCTATCGCCCTGTTAATCTTCACCCGAGTGCGATTTATGCTTGCCACTGAGCGAGCCCCCCTCCACTGGTGCCGGAATACAATATCCGACCAAACTATCACCAAATTCGGATAGGACGTCCATAACTGCAACAGGTCATGCTTCACATTCCGAACTAATTCCCGGGACGTCAAGGATCCTAGATCATTGCCCCCAGCATGCAGCACCAGGATCTCCGGAGGCCTGTCCCACTCTGCATACCGACTAAACGCGGGCACAACCCCCAGCCCCCGCATACCACGCCATCCCATCCTACGAATCGTCGCCACGTCCCGGGAAAAACCCAGTTGCCGCCCGTCTGGTCGAACATCAGCTCTCTCTGCGCCCCAAAACACATATGAGTGCCCCAGAATCCAAACCAACCGCGGACCGGGAGCTGGAAGAAAAGAAACAAGTACATAAAAACCCAACCCACGCGTCTCCCAACCCCCCTTTTCTTTAACTGCTAGACCCCGCCACCAAGTGTGGGCGAACATAAATCCTAAACCTGTCCGACTCCCACCTCCCAATTCTCCGCACCAAGTCCGGACTTAAACCCCAGCCAGCGGCCTCCGTCGCCGCCCCGATTCGAAAAGAGTGTGGTGCAAAATCCGAACCTTCAAGACCCAACCGCTCCAGACTTTTACGGAAGACCGCTGAAAATTGGAATCTGGACAGATAAGACCCATCTTTGTGCACCAGGACTGGTCCCTCTGACGCCGCCTGGAAACTACGAAAATCCCGGAAACATTTCAAAGGGCACATCAATGCCCCTTGAACCCCGCCTAACACCACCCTTTTTCCCTGCCCTATTTGGTCAGTCTTTGATCGTCTGAGCCAAAAAACCAAGGCGTCCCCCCGGTCCCAGACATCCGCCGACTGCAAACCTCCGCCCCTCCTCCGACTAGGAGAAACAAGCTCCCCCACTCGCAATGCACCGAAAAATGCAAGTGAGAAAGCCAACCTAAATAGGGATAACTCGAACGAGGTGCTCGCCACGTCCACCAAAACCCCCCCAAGCCGCTCTAACAGGGCAAAGACCACCGGGCGCCGTGAATCCCTAGCCACCCGGCCGTGTCTAAAACCCCTCAACGCCCGTGAAATCACAAAAACCTTAGTGAGGTCCCTTCTCCTCCGCCACTGAAAACCGAAAGCCAGCCCCGACATAAACTTGGACACTTTTGCCGCCGACCACCCACTGCGATGTACGTGCGCCACCAAGCACAGCAGCGCCCCCAGCTCATCCTCCTCTGAGGAGATCGAACCAAAATCCCTCAACCACTCTGTCCAAAAACCCCAAGCCGCTTCATAAGCACGCCAGGTCCCCCCTGCCAGCGAAGCACGAATCAAATGGTCAGCATCCCGGAGGCCACGTTCCAGAGATGATGAGGGCACTCCTCTCCCACGACCGCCGCTGATGGGGCCAGAGCCCTGAACCGCTCCCACTGCAAGCGAGACAGAGAGTCAGCCACCCCATTCAATACCCCTGGAACATGCTCAGCCACCACCCAAGAGTTCAGCTCCAAGCAACGGAGCACCAATAACCGAAGCAGGCGAACTACTGGAGGGGATGAAGCTGACAAGTTGTTGATGGCCTGCACCACCCCCAAATTGTCGCAATGAAACCTGACTTTCCTGTCTCTGAACCGGTCCCCCCACAGCTCCACGGCTACCACAATGGGGAAAAGTTCCAGAAAAGCCAAGTTCCTGACCAACGGCGAATTCACCCATGAGTCAGGCCACGGGGCCGCGCACCAGCTCGTGCCGCAGATGACCCCAAAGCCCGAGCTGCCCGCTGCATCGGTGAAAATGTCCACCTCCTGATTCGACACCTCCCTCCCCATCATAATGGACCGACCATTATACTTCGCTAAAAAGGTTCCCCAGACCGCCAAATCCTCCCTATGCTCCTGATTCAAGCGCACAAAGTGATGTGGCTTTTTCACCCCAGCGGTCGCTCTAGCCAAGCGCCGACAGAAAACCCGGCCCATTGGCATAATCCTGCAGGCAAAATTGAGCTTGCCCAGCAGTGACTGCAGCTCCTGCAGAGACAACTTCCTCAACTGCCCTACCCTCTGAACTTCCTCCTGTAAGGCCCGCAGCTTATCCCCTGGCAACCTACATTCCATGGCAACCGTATCGATGCAAATACCCAGAAAGTTTAAACAAGAAGAGGGGCCCTCAGTCTTCTCCGCCGCCAGAGGGACCCCAAAACGATCCGCCACCCAATTCAGCGATTGCAACAATGACCCGCAAACTGGAGAACCCGCCGGGCCCACACACAAGAAATCGTCTAGGTAATGGATGATGGAAGTCAGACCCGACACATCCCGCACTACCCACTCCAAAAAGGAACTAAACGCCTCAAAGTAGGCGCAGGACAACGAACAGCCCATTGGGAGGCACCTATCCACAAAATAACTTCCCTCCCAAAAACACCCCAACAAATGCACACTCTCAGCATGCACGGGCAATAATCGAAAGGCCGATTCGATGTCTGCCTTTGCCAACAACGACCCCACCCCAAAACGTCGAACCAACGCTACGGCCTCATCAAAGGACGTGTAAACTACTGAACACAACTCTGGATCTATCCCGTCATTAACCGAGCACCCCTTCGGGAACGATAGGTGATGTATGAGCCGAAACTTGTTCGGCTCTTTTTTGGGTACCACCCCCAGCGGTGACACCACTAAATCCGGAAAAGGTGGCCTTGCAAAAGGCCCCGCCATTCTCCCTAGCAACACCTCCTTCTTTAATTTTTCCGACACCACCGACGGATGCTCATATGCCGACTTCAGGTTTTTAATTGAAAATAGAACCTGATGACCCGGAGAAGGGATCCTGAACCCAGACGCAAAACCCTCCTGCAATAAGCGCGCCATCGCCTGATCCCTAAACCTGGCCAGAAACGGCTCCATCTCGCGAAGCCTCACCGGCGTCACCCCCATAGCTATTGGCATTCCCTCCTTTTCCCTTGCCTTTCTTGAAGCACCGGGAAACCACATGGGAGGCGGCTCCGCAAAATGAACAGATATGCTTAAATTTGCATCCTGTTCTGAATTTACATTGCCCGCTGTTAAACTGCCAGCAGACCCCTCTCTGTCCGCCCACTTGCGCCCCTGCCCCCACCCCCACTAGTGGAACCACCATGGCCAGCCGCACCGGCCCCCCATGAAAGGGCTGGCCAAACTTCGTGGGGGCCATAACCTTTAACCACAGACCAATATCCTTTTGGTCCCAACGAATCGACGGCCTGACCGCTTTCCTCTGCCTGAACCCCTCATCATAACGCAACCAAGCCATGCCCCCATATGCCCGCTGCGCCTCACCAATCGAGTCCATATAACAAAACAGCGCCGAGCAGTTTTCTGGCGCCTTTTCCCCAATCACGCTTGCCAACATGGCAAATGCTTGCAGCCAATTGGTAAACGTCTGCGGAATCAGACGCCACCTCCTCTTCCTTCTTGCTTTCTTCCTTCTTCCCCTTGTCCAAATTACATTTTTCCAAGGGGAGGAGGGAGAAAATTTCCACATATTCATCCCTCCAAATCTTCTCGCGCACTTCCTTCTTTAAGTGCGCCCCAAGCGGGCCCTCAAAGCAGACATACACCTCACCCCGGGCCCTGTCATCCAACCGCACGCTATCCTGCTGCTCCTTGTCAGTTTGCACGGATACCGTAACACCACTGCTATGTCTTGACAGCCCAGAATCCACTTCAGAACGCCCCGCTCCTACCGCCGTACTACCGCTGCCCAGCCCCGCTGGCGAAACCCACGCCCCCAACGGACCCGGGACCCCCACGCTCCATACGGGCCAGCAATGCTTGCACCGCATCCGCCAAGCCACCTGCTCCCACACCCGCCCCCACTGCGCCCTCCCCCGAACAGCACCCCTGGCCTTGCGCTGAAACCCCACTCCCTACGCTGCCCGCACGGGATCGCAACAGCACGGGAAACGAACCAGGCATAGATGTGTACTCACCGGGCTGCTTGGGCGCTGTGAACCCACCAGCCGTTCCCTGCAGCATTCGTCTGTCGTCGCGCTGCCAGATCCGGTCGTCTGCCGTTGCCCAACAGCCCGTGTCCAGGCCTTCAGACCCCATCAGGGGGAGGCCGACCGGCGCAGGCTGCGGGGGAATCGTCGCTCTCCATCCTCCCGCCGGAGCACCCGCCGCTGCTGACGCCTCCATCTCAGGGCCGACCGCTTGTCGCCCGCTGGAACCGCTCGGGTCCACACCCCTGCTGACCCTTCCGCTGTCCCAATTGCCCATCCTCCGCCGCCGGGCAGTCCCCCCGACCGGAACTTCGCCAGGAGGGACTGCCGTAACCACCGACCGGATCGCTGGCACAGGGGCGACAGCTGGACCCTCCCCAGGCTGGTTGACAGGTCCGCTGCCCCCCGCAGAGCTCGCCGGCCCACTTGGATTCCTCCCGAGCCGAGAGGACCGACCCCGGGCCCTTGGGCGATCCCCCCGACCCGGAGGGGCTCCCACGGCGGCGGCGAGCCCTCGGTGTACATTCAGGGCTCAGCCTCTGCGGAGGCCTGGCCCGCCTTCTGCGCTCGCATCTGTCTTCTACCTGAAGCGCCTCCACAGGTCTTGCACCACCAACTACCAACTGGACTGCCTCCTGTAGCCACGCAGCCCCTCTTGCTGTCACCAATCGCCTCAGTTCTTTCACCTGTGGGTCGGCCATAGCTGGAGCACACAGCGGGGGGTCCTGACTATTCACTCCCATGCGCGCTGTCTGCTCCTCAGTGCCGACGGGCGGGGCTTAAATAACCTCGCCCGCACGTCCGCACCGTTAGCCACGCCCCCGAACGCGTCATGCGCTCCGGACACGCCCATCGAGCCGGGTCATGTCGCGCCTCCCCCGAGGGGGGCGGGGCCCGGTCCGGCGCGTCACTTTACTGCTAAGGAAAATATGAAAAACCTGGGACTCTTAGTTTACAGTTTTTGATCAAAGATTGTATTAAGCTCACCTCCCAATAGTGTCAAGGGGATCCCAGCACAGGGGAGTCCCTAACCACTAACATGTTACCTCACTAGGAGTCCATTCAGACTACAACATCTCAGGGAGTGATAGGAACCTGCTACTTAATTATCCTGCACCAGTTTAAATGAGGTAGGCGCAGGTTCCTATCACTTCCTGAGATGTTGTAGTCTGAATGAACTCCTAGTGAGGTAACATGTTAGTGTTAGGGACTCACCTGCTCTGGGATCCCCTTGACGTTTTGGGAGGTGAGCTTAATACAATCTTTGATCAAAAACTGTAAACTAAGAGTCCCAGGTTTTTCGTATTTTCCTTAGCAGTAATGCATTTGCAAAATTCCTATATACCTTGATGTGTCACTTAGTTTTTAGTGTGCCACTGATATTTGTATTAGATGTATGCTATTGCCTTTTCAGTGTGCACCTATGCTTACGTTTTTCAAAATATATAGATGTGCACAGCCTAATTGATTTTTGATATATAGGGTTATGTGATAGAGGAGAGAGCTGAGTTCTGTGATATATAAGGTTATATGATAGAGGAGAGAAGCTAAGCTCTTTGGTATATAGGGTTATATGATAGAGGAGAGAAGCTGAGCTCTGTGATATATAGGATTATATGATAGAGGAGAGAAGCTGAGCTCTTTGATATATAGGGTTATATGATAGAGGAAGAGAAGCTGAGCTCTGTGATATATAGGGTTATATGATAGAGGAGAGAAGATGAGCTCTGGGATATACAGGATTATATGATAGAGGAGAGAAGCTGAGCTCTGTGATATACAGGGTTATATGATAGAGGAGAGAAGCTGAGCTCTGTGATATATGGGGTTATATGATAAAGGGAGAGAAACCGAGCTCTGTTATATATAGGGTTATGTGATAGAGGAGAGAAGCTGAATTCTGTGATATATAAGGTTATATGATAGAGGAGAGAAGCTGAGCTCTTTGATATATAGGGTTATATGATAGAGGAAGAGAAGCTGAGCCTTTTGATATATTAGGTTAAAATGATAGAGGAGAGAAGCTGAGCTCTGCAATATATAGGGTTATATGATAGAGGAGCTGAGCTCTGTGATATACAGGATTATATGATAAAGGAGAGAAGCTGAGCTCCGTGATACATAGGGTTATATGATAGAGGAGAGAGGCTGAGCTCTGTGATATACAGGATTATATGATAGAGGAGAGAAGCTGAGCTCTGTGATATATATGATATATATGATAGAGGAGAAAGGCTGAGCTCTGTGATATATAGGGTTATGTGATAGAGGAGAGAAGCTGAGTTCTGTGATATATAGGAATATATGATAGAGGGGGAGAAGCTGAGCTCTGTGATATATAGGGTTTAGAGATGGGCGAATTGATTCTAACGAAGTGGAATTCGTTTAGAATTTCAGGAAAAACTTCGGTTTTGGGACCGAAGTCGAAAATTTGGGGTACTTCGGGTGAACGAAGTGTTTCTTTTGATTGATAAAAAGGCTGCGAGCACATGGCGGGTACATGGGGCAAAGCACTCTGGGAGGAGAAGGGCATAGCCTGCAAAGACATGTGCAGAGATGAAGCCAATCAAGAGACCGGCGGGATTCTGGACGTCACCGCACTAAAATAAGACCGAGCGCGGGCCCCTGGGAGCTCACACTCCTCTCACTGTACTGACAAAGGGAAGGTGCTGCCCGCGGGTGATAGCGCTTTTGAAGAACTGATTTTTTACAGCGATTTTTGTGGGTGTCTCACTTGTCTAGAGACGTTCCTGAATTTCTATTTCTGATTTTTTGGGTTTA
>JAODAL010053935.1:0-24948 GCA_025379985.1 Phyllomedusa bahiana | reverse complement strand
TTGCAGTGTTACATTTGCATATATGTACAATCTGGTCATCATCTATAGTGAGGAAGAGAGTGCTCTGTGCTTTCTGATCCTTCTCTATCCATTCCTCTGATGGAGGATCAGGCTTGGGCTCCTGTGTATATTTCCACGTACCTTCTTCTATTAGAAGCATCTTCACCTTGAATTTCCAGGTTTGGTAGTTCTGGTTTGTCAGGCTTGGCACTGAGAATTTCACAGGATTGCTACTAGCAGCCATCTTATCTTCTTATTTATCTTCTCACTGTTCACACTTTACTGTTGTTCTGGGATACTGGAATACTTGGATACTGTGATACTTGGATACTGGGCCCATAACCTATTAGCAGCAGATTATCCAGATCATTCTCCAGTAGTTGAACAGCAAAAGAAACTTTATTCATGAACAGAATACGTATAACTTCTCAGCACACAGGAGAACATGTCTGCACATATCAGTCCATCTGCAGTCAGCTCTAAACTGTCTCTTCCTCTCACAGTTTTTTTTATTTTTTTTTAAACAGCCTAACAATGACAATATCTCTAGACAAAGGCTCACACATGCAATATATACAGAAGTGGTTGTTGTACACAGTAATAAGTATTATTCCAACACTTTCTCTCTGTCTCTTCCTCTCTCTCTGTCTCTCTCTCTGTCTCTTCCTCTCTCTCTCTGTCTCTTCCTCTCTCTCTGTCTCTTCCTCTCTTTCTCTCTGTCTCTTCCTCTCTTTCTCTCTGTCTCTTCCTCTCTTTCTCTCTGTCTCTTTCTCTGTCTCTTTCTCTCTGTCTCTTTCTCTCTGTCTCTTTCTCTCTGTCTCTTCCTCTCTTTCTCTCTGTCTCTTCCTCTCTTTCTCTCTGTCTCTTCCTCTCTTTCTCTGTCTCTTTCTCTCTGTCTCTTTCTCTCTGTCTCTTCCTCTCTTTCTCTCTGTCTCTTCCTCTCTGTCTCTTCCTCTCTGTCTCTTCCTCTCTGTCTCTTCCTCTCTGTCTCTTCCTCTCTGTCTCTTCCTCTCTGTCTCTTCCTCTCTGTCTCTTTCTCTTCCTCTAACGAAAGAAGATAGGGAGGGGGAGAGAGAAGACAGCGCCCCCCAGTGCAATCAGTGGAGTTTCCACAATAGTGATTGTTAGTATATAGCAAATACATGAACCTTTGGGGGTTGTGCAACGCGAGGCCCAACACTCCCTGGAGCTTCAGAATAAGACCTGGGCTATAGGAGGTCGGCTGCCGCTTGTGCTGTGTAATCCGCTTCCCAGCTTGGAGATATCGGAGAAAAGATCAAAACTGTCCTTGATGTCCATTCATCAGTGCAGCTCCGACTGTCACAGGGAAGAGTCAGCGCTTAAAAGGTTGTTGCTTTACTGGAAGACGCGTTTCGTGCATCTGACACTTCATCCAGTTCCACACACAGACAATGCACTCGGCTTATTTATACATTTTTCAAAAGATCCGCCAAGGTGTCTCTGCTCCTGCATCGTAGGTTTTGGCATCACTGATGGAACCTCACATGCAGGCTTTAAAATAATCATTCTTACACTTAAAATCAGATGTAATATCTATTATATTATAAGTTTGTTTAATATATAAAAAAAAGCTCTTTGGTTTAGTGCGGCTGACGTGTGAGTCATGGGGTGGGGGCCGAGGCGCGAGTCTTGTGTATCCTGACGTTTGTCTTTTGACCACTAGATGGCGCTCCTGTTGTTGTATTGGCTTTGCCTTCCTGTTGGTGTTATACATTCATATGGAAGCTATCAGAGATCAGGGTTGTGGACTTGGTTCTGCTCTTCTATTAGTTCTGCCTCCTGATCACTGGTTATTAGTTTATTTGTATGGAATCAGCCTCCTATAGTCAAGGAGAGATCTCCGACCCATGGAGCTGCAGAAGCGGATGGAGCAGCTGTGGAGACATCACGAGGCTTTCCTGATAGAGCTGGGACACGAGACTTTAGGATCCTATATGACAAAGGTGATGGAATTCTGAATTATTATTTACCATCTATTAGAATAATCCGCCTCCTCGTTAATATCGCCTCCATCTGCAGAGTTGCAAAGGATATTTAGAATTTGAAACAATGTAACGAGAAAATAAAAATGTATCTAGGAGAAAAAATAAATCAATAACATTCCTTCTAGATAGGAGTCTATATGTATAATATATTAGTATGAGGGCAGATTGGTGGACCTATAGGAATAACCAAGTACATCTTTATCTACAGCTGATTGTGCTGTCTCGCTGCTCTTGTATTAATGCATTACTAGCAAATCAGTGTAACCCTATCATTCAGAAAATGAAATACAAATATAAAAATATAAAGTCTATGTTGACATTAAGAGCATCGGGTGAGAGACGCCGCAGTCCGTAGATCCCAAACATCTCGTTTAGTGAGCGCTCCGTATCTATTGGCTGCATTATCAGGTACATGATCTATGACTGTGATTGACATAGCGGTTCCATCTCCATCATGAGCCTCAGCCGCGCGCCTCCAGACCCCGTGGAGTAGATATTTGTTGCTAATGTTCAGCCTATGGTTGTTCATCCTTCTGTTGGTCCGTCCAGTATATCGTCCATCACACAGACACTGCTGCAGGTAGATTGCACATGCGCTGCTGCTGCCGTCTGAGGGATATTTCATGGGAAATTCTTCTAATGTTTTTGTGGATCTGAATTGATGTTTCCCATGTTGGATCCAGGCGCAGGTTTTCCATGGTTTTCTTCCACATTTCTTCCAGTACGGTTGTGCTGCTCATTTGTTCTTTTCTATGGTTGTGCTGCTCGTTTGTGTTTCCATATGTTACTTGGAGCCACTATTTCTTTAACAGTAGGGGCTCTCCTGAAGACCAGTGTAGGGGCTCTCCTTTAGACCATTGTAGGGGCTCTCATCTAGACCATTGTAGGGGCTCTCCTGAAGACCATAGTAGGGGCTCTCCTATAGACCATTGTAGGGGCTCTCCTGAAGACCATAGTAGGGGCTCTCCTATAGACCATTGTAGGGGCTCTCCTGAAGACCATAGTAGGGGCTCTCCTATAGACCATTGTAGGGGCTCTCCTATAGACCATTGTAGGGGCTCTCCTGAAGACCATAGTAGGGGATCTCCTATAGACCATTGTAGGGGCTCTCCTGAAGACCATTGTTGGGGCTCTCCTGATAGACCATTGTATGGGCTCTCCTGAAGACCATTGTCGGGGCTCTCCTGAAGACCATTGTAGAGGCTCTCCTATAGACCATTGTAGGGGCTCTCCTATAAACCATTGTAGGGGCTCTCCTATAGACCATAGTAGGGGCTCTCCTATAGACCATTGTAGGGGCTCTCCTGAAGACCATTGTTGGGGCTCTCCTGAAGACCATTGTATGGGCTCTCCTGAAGACCATTGTCGGGGCTCTCCTGAAGACCATTGTAGGGGCTCTCCTAAAGACCATTTTAGGGGTGGGTGCAATTTGATCTTTCAGAAAGGGACCATTTAACAAGATCGGCCAATTTTTTAAAGAATTTACCTAATTTTATCATGTGAGGTGCTGGACCTCGTGATAAAGTTTGGTTTCATTTTATTTGTATTTCTATCAGGAGACAATGGAGTCACTGTTTTTTAACACTTTCTGACTGTGTGAGATTTTCTGCTCTTTTCAGGTAGTTTTGAATACTTTTTGGATACTTTTTTCTTTCTATAATCCCTTTCGCTTGTTTCTGGAAGTCACTGGTATCGCTGCAATTTTTTCTGATGCGTCTTAGTTGCCCGTATGGAATGTTTTCTTTCCACTTTTTGTAATGGAAACTATAACAGTCAAGAAAACTATTAGCGTCCATTGACTTGTAACAAGTTGTAGTAGTGCCATTGTCTGGTCCTTTCTTGATTTTTAAGTTGGAGAATTCTATTTCTGAGATCTCTATCTTTGGGGTTAGTTTGATTCCCCATACATATGAATTGAGATGGTAAATAAAATCAGCAGCTTGTTCTTGTGCCATCCCAGATGAAGAAGAGGTCATCTATATACCGTCTGTACAAAACTATGTGCTTGGAATAATGACTAGTGTAGAAGACCTCTTCTTCAAATTACCCCATAAATAGGTTAGCGTATGAGGGTGCGATTCTAGTCCCCATAGTTGTGCCCCTTATTTGTTTGTATACTTGGTTGTTATACAAAAACAAATTGTTGTATAAAATTTAATTATGTAACTAGGAATACAATTTGATTCTGTGTCAAGGTAGGGTCTTGTTTTATTGTTCCGTATATTTAAGACCCAACTTGTGATCAATGTTACTGTACAGAGCTGTTACATCAAGCGTAATAAGCCATACATTTTCTTTACATGCGGTATAATTTAGATGTTCTATCAATGTATTGAATCCCACAGCTTTTTAATTGTTTTATATAAGTCTGGAGAAACTGATCTAGATACAGTGATAAATTGCTTGTCATATCCCAATCCCAGAGATAAGGTGTGTCTCTCTCTCTGTCTCTCTCTCTGTCTCTCTCTGTCTCTCTCTCTCTGTCTCTCTCTCTCTGTCTCTCTCTCTGTCTCTCTCTGTCTCTCTCTCTGTCTGTCTCTCTCTCTGTCTCTCTCTGTCTCTCTCTCTGTCTGTCTCTCTCTGTCTCTCTCTCTGTCTCTCTCTGTCTCTCTCTCTGTCTGTCTCTCTGTCTCTCTCTCTGTCTCCCTCACACTGTCTCTCTCCTCTCTCTTCTGTCTCTCTCTCTGTCTCTCTCACTGTCTCTCTCTGTCTCTCTTGTGTCTCTCTCTCTGTGTCTTGCTCTATGTGTCTCTCACTGTCTCTCTCTGTCTCTCTCCCTCTCTGTCTCTCTCTCCTCTCTATTCTGTCTGTCTCTCTCTCTATGTCTCTCTCTCTGTCTCTTCCTCTGTGTCTCTGTGTCTTCCTATCTGTGTTGCTCTGTGCCTCTGTCTCTCTCTGTCTCTTTCTCTGTGTGTGGCTCTGTCTGTTTCGCTCTGTCTCTTCCTCTCTGTGTTGCTCTGTGTCTCTGTCTCTCTTTCTCTGTCTCTCTCTGTCTCTTCCTCTGTGCGTCTCGCTCTGTCTCTTCCTCTGTGTGTTGCTCTGTCTGTCTCTCTCTCTCTGTTTCTTCCTCTGTGTCTCTGTCTCTTTCTCTCTGTCTCTCTCTCTGTCACTTCCTCTCTCTTCCTCTGTCTGTCTCACTCTGTCTCTTCCTCTGTGTGTTGCTCTGTGCGTCTCTCTTTGTCTCTTCCTCTGTATGTCTCTCTCTGTCTCTTCCTCTCTGTTTCTTCCTCGGTGCGTCTCGCTCTGTCTCTTCCTCTCTGTTTCTTCCTCGGTGCGTCTCGCTCTGTCTCTTCCTCTGTGTCTCTTTCTCTGTCTCTTCCTCTCTGTTTCTTCCTCTGTGTCTCTGTCTCTCTCTCTCTCTGTCTCATCCTCTGTCTCTTCTCCCCATTCTCCAGCTCTCTGTCTCATCCTCTGTCTCTTCCTCTGTGCACTATATTTACTATTTTGCCATAGGCAAACTTAAACTCTATCAGTTCTCTATCTATTAAACACTAAAACATAACTTTTATTATATATAACTCTTAACCTCTATACACACTATTTAAAAACCTGATCTCTAACCTCATCATTTAACCCTTTTTGCTTCTGAAAGAGGGAATAACTCCCTTTCTATCATCAAGTCTGGTGGAACCCCACCTATTAACAGGAGAGCCTTATATCTATAGCAAAGTACTAGCTTCAGTAAGGGATCCCAAGCCAACTACTTGGGCAGTCGTCCCTAATCTCATAGACACAGAACAAATAAGGCCCCCTTGTGACACCGTCTGCAGCAGGTGACACTTGTAGACAGAGGTGAGAGATCACAATTTAAAACGTCATGCCTGACCTCGCCGACATGTTTCATCAGCTAACCTGGCTCTGTGTCTCTGTCTCTTCCTCTGTCTCTCTCTCTGTCTCTTCCTCTGTGTGTCTCGCTCTGTCTCTTCCTCTGTGTCTCTGTCTCTCTCTGTCTCTCTCTCTCTGTCTCTTTCTCTCGGTCTCTCTCTCTCTGTCTCTTCCTCTCTGTGTCTCGCTCTGTCTCATCTCTCTCTTTTTCCAGCATGTGGGCCTCTCAGGATTTCCGCGCTCTCCGTGCTTCCTGCCTGGGGCAGGGACGGCTTTTTGAGGACCCTGTGTTTCCCCAGGACCTTCCTGACCCTCGGATTGAGTGGAGGAGACCCCCTGTAAGTCTGTCCCCCTGGACCCTGGTATAAAATAACGGGGCTCCCATTTCTGGCTCTATTATCCCCATGAGGGCTCCTTGTGGCAGCAGCCTCTATAGTGCTGGCCCTGCAGCGCCCCCATTGGACAAATGCAGCACTGCGGTCAGTCATTCTGTGAATGCAGACACGAGGGGCCCCTGATTGGGAGAATGTTGGTGACCGGAGGGGTCATCCCTCATGTTACGCCCCCTTATTTCTAAAGGGTGACCCCGGAGTGTGACCCTCAGATGCCGCACATTGTTCTTTATTCTGCAGGATTTCTGCTCCAACCCAACATTCCTTGAAAGCGGATGCAGCAGCACCGATGTCTGCCAGGGAGAGCTCGGTGAGTATCTATCACTGCTGTACTGTGCCCTGTCTGGGCTCTATCACTGCTGGGCTCTATCACTGCTGGACTGTATCCTGCCTGGGCTCTATCACTGCTGGACTGTACACTGCTGGGCTCTATCACTGCTGGACTGTACCCTGCTGGGCTCTATCACTGCTGGACTGTATCCTGCTGGGCTCTATCACTGCTGGACTGTACCCTGCTGGGCTCTATCACTGCTGGACTGTATCCTGCCTGGGCTCTATCACTGCTGGACTGTATCCTGCCTGGGCTCTATCACTGCTGGACTGTACCCTGCCTGGGCTCTATCACTGCTGGACTGTACCCTGCTCGGGCTCTATCACTGCTGGACTGTATCCTGCCTGGGCTCTATCACTGCTGGACTGTATCCTGCCTGGGCTCTATCACTGCTGGACTGTACCCTGCTGGGCTCTATCACTGCTGGACTGTACCCTGCCTGGGCTCTATCACTGCTGGACTGTATCCTGCCTGGGCTCTATCACTGCTGGACTGTATCCTGCCTGGGCTCTATCACTGCTGGACTGTACCCTGCTGGGCTCTATCATGTGGACTTATCCTGCTGGTCTATCATGCTGCTGTATGCTGCTGGGTTACAGCTGGACTGTACCCGCCGGGCTCTATACTGCTGGCTGTATCCTGCGGGGACTTATCACGCTGGACTGTAGCGTGGGCTCTAACTGCTGGTGTATCCCCCCGGGCTCTACACTGCTGGACTGTCCCTGCTGGGCTCATCATGCTGGACTGTATCGTGAGGCTTTATCACTGCGGACTGTACCCCCCGGGTCTATCATGCTGGATGTATACTGCCTGGGCTTTATCACTGCTGGACTGGCCTGCCTGGCTCTATCACTGCGGACTGTATACGGCCGGGGGGGGTTTTTATCCACTGCGGACGTGCCCTCCCTGGGCTTATCATGTGGATTACCCTGCTGGGCTCTACACTTTGGACTGTACCCGCGGGGGTCTATCATGCTGGACTGTACCCTGGGGGCTCTATCCTGCTGGAGTCCCCGCTGGGCACTATCACGGCTGGACGGCGCCCTGCTGGGCTCTATCACTGCTGGACTGTTTCCTGCTGGGCTCTATCACTGCTGGACGACCCAGGGGCCCTCTATCACTGCGGACTGTTTCCTCCCTGGGCTTATCCTCTGGATGTCCCCTGCTGGGCTCTATCACTGCTGGACTGTATCCTGCCTGGGCTCTATCACTGCTGGACTGTACCCTGCTGGGCTCTAACGCTGGACTGTCCCCGCGGGGTCTATCACTGCTGGACGTACCCTGCCCCCCGGCTTATCACTGGGGGGGCTATACCCTGCTGGGCTTATCACTGCTGGACTGTACCCCGCGGGTTTTTCAGCTGGACGTACCCTCCCTGGGCTCTACCCTTTGGGGGACTGTACCCTCCTGGGTCTATCACTGCTGGCTGTACCCGCGGGGTCTATCACTGCTGTACTTGCCTCCCCGGGGCTCTACCCCTGTGGACTGTTTTGCTGGGTCTATCACGCGGACTGTACCCTGCTGGGCCCTATCACTGCTGGACTGTGCCCTGCCTGGGCTCTATCACTGCTGGACTGTACCCTGCCTGGGCTCTATCACTGCTGGACTGTATCCTGCCTGGGCTCTATCACTGCTGGACTGTACCCTGCCTGGGCTCTATCACTGCTGGACTGTACCCTGCCTGGGCTCTATCACTGCTGGACTTTTTGCGGGGGCTCTATCCTGCTGGCTGACCCCCCTGGGTTTTCCCAAGCGGGACTCTACCCTGCTGGCTCTATCATTCTGGACTGGCCCTGCCTGGGCCTATCATGCGGGACTGTACCCTCCCGGGGCTCTATCACTGGGGGGCTTACCCGCCTGGGCTCTTCATGCGGCTGTCCCCTCCTGGGCTTTCACTGCGGGGACTGTACCCTGCATGGTCTCTACATGCTGGACTTATGCTGCCTGGGTCTTCATGCTGGACTGTCCCCTGCGGTCTTACACTGCGGATCTATGCTGCCTGGGCTTTATCACTGTGGAGTACCCTCCCGGGGTTTTTTACTGCTGGATGTCCCCTGCCTGGGTCTATCCCTGTGGATGTTCCCTGGGGGTTTTAACTGTGGCAAATGTGGGCTTTAAATGCGGACTGAAAAATGCCGGGGGCATACACTGTGGATGTATCCTGCCCGGGCTCTATCATGGGAAAGGTTTTTTGCCGGGCCTTTTTTCATTTTGGGGACTGTTCCCTGCCGGGCTCTTTCCTGATGGATGTTACTCGGGGGGGTCTATCCCCTGTGGATTATCTGCGGGTAAATCACCTGGATGTTCCCTGGGGAAAAATCACTAGTGGAAATTTACTGTGGGTTTTTTATCATGTGGACGTACCCTGGGGTCTTTACTGCTGGATGTACCCTGCCTGGGCTCTACCCGTGGGGTTCTTGCCTGGGTCAAATCATGCTGGACTGTATCCTGCCTGGCTCTACATGTGGCTTTCCCTGCTGGGCTTATCACCCTGGAGTTCCTGCGGGGGCTCAATCACTCCTGGTGTACCTGCCTGGCCTTTTCCCCCACTGCGGACTGTACCCGCCTGGGCTCTTTTACTCTGGACGTACCCTGCCGGGCTCTTCACTGGGGGATGACCCTGCCTGGCTCTATCATGCGGGGGGACCAAACCTGCTGGGTTTCATGCTGGACTGTCCCCTGTGGGTCCACATGTGGGACTATACCTGGGGTCTATCTTTGCGGGGATGTACCCTGCCGGGTCTTTTATGTGGGGAACTGTACCCTGTGGGCTCTTCACTTGGGTTGCCCGCCGGGTTGTCACTGAGGGGACTGTACCTGTCGGAATCATGCTGGGGGCCTTGCTGGGCTTAATGTGGAATAAGGGGCTCTATAAAGCTGTCTTTTGCCCCTGGGCTCTATCCCTGTGGATGTATCCTGGGCGCTTCATGTGGACTTTTTCCTGTCGGGGGGGGGAAACACTGTGGATGTACCTGCTGGGCTCTATCACTGCTGGACTGTATCCTGCCCGGGCTCTATCACTGTGGACTGTATCCTGCTGGGCTCTATTATGCTGGATGTGCCCTACCGGGGGTCTATAACTGTGGACTGTCCCCTGTTGGGGTCTATTTCTGCTGGATGACCGGGGTTATCATGCTGGAGATCCTGGGGGTTACCTGTGGACTGACCGTTGGGCTTATCCTGCTGGGTATCCGGTGGGGCTTATCCTGCTGGAGTACCCGCCTGGCTCTATCACTGCTCCCCTGTACATGTGGGTCATCCTGTGGATGTCCCCTGCTGGGCTCTTCACTGTGGCTGACCTCCCTGGCTTTTCATGTGGACTGTCCCCAGGGGTCTATCATGCTGGACTGTCCCCTCCCCGGGCTTACATGGGAGATTGCCTGGGTTTATCAGTGGACTGTTCTGGGGGTTACCCTGTGGACTGATCCTGCTTGGGCTCATCACTGCTGGCTGATCTGCTGGGCTTTCCGGTATTGTCCCCTGGGGGCGCTATCAGCTGGATGTACCGGGGGTCTATCACGCTGGACTTATCCTGTTGGGTTTCCCTGCTGGATTATGCTGCGGGGCTCTACCCTGTGGACTGTCCTGTGGGTTATCATGCTGGACTGATCCCCCGGGTTTTCCCCTTGGGGGACGTCCCCTGCGGGCCTATCAGTGGAGTACCCTGGGGGGGCTCTTACTGGGACTGTCCCCTGGGGTTTTAATCGCTGGACTGTTCCTCCCGGGGTTACACTGCGGAGTACCTCCTGGGTCTACACTTCTGATTGTGCCCTGGGCTCTACCTGTGGACTGTTCTCCCGGGTTTACTGTGGACTGTACCTCCCTGGGTCTATCATGTGGATTCCTGCTGGGCTCTACACTGGACTGTACCTGTGGGCTTAACTGGGGACTGTACCTCCCTGGGCTTACACTGTGGACTGTCCCTCCCTGGGTCTATATGTGGATGACCTGCTGGCCATCACTGTGGAGACCTGTGGGTTATCATGCTGGATGCCCCCTGCCGGGGCTCTTTCTGCTGGCTGTACCCGCCTGGGTTACACTGCTGGCGTGCCCTGCCGGCTTTTCCCCTGGGAGGGTTTTCCCCCGGGCTCTATCCTGTGGACTATACCCTGCTGGGCTTTCCTGCTGGATGTTCTGCTGGGTTATCATGGGGTTGTACCTGGGGGGTCTATCACTGTGGACTTTCCCCTGTGGGCTCTATCCGCGGGGGTGTCCCTCCCGGGTTATCCTGTGGATGTCCCCTGCTGGGCTCTATTACTGTGGATGTCCCCTCCCCTGGCCTATCATTGGGCGTCCCTGGGGGGCTTTATAGTGGCTGATCCGGGTGGGCTTTATCATGCTGGACTGTACTCCCTGGGTCTATCACTGTGGACTGTCCCCTGCCTGGGATTATACTGGGATGTTTCCCTGGGTTTCCCCTGTGGTGTACCTGCCGGGCTCCAATGCTGGACTGATCTGCCGGGGCCTATAGGGTTTCCGCCGGGGTCTATCTGCTGGACTGTCCCCCTGCTGGGCTCTTCAGCTGGATAACCCTGCTGGGTCTATCATTGGGGAAATGGTCGCTGGGCTCTTCATGTGGATGCCCCTCCCGGGGGTCTATCACTGTGGATCCCCTGGGTCTATCATCTGGACTGTCCCTGCTGGGCTCTATCATGCTGTAGTGCCTGCCGGGCCTTTCATGTGGTGTACCCTTTTGGGCGCTATCAGTGGCGTTCTGGGGCGCTATCATGCTGGATGTATCCTGGGGTTATCACTGTGGACTGTTTTCCTCCCGGGTCATCCTGTGGACTGTCCCTTGCCGGGCTCTATCATGCTGGACTGTTCCTCCTGGGCTTATACTGCTGGGATGTGCCCTGTTGGGCTCTATCATGTGGATGTTCCTGCCCGGGCTCTACACTGTGGACTGAAATTGCTGGGCTTATCTGCTGGCGTATCCGCCTGGGTCTTCATGTGGTGTATCCTGCTTGGGCTCTACCCGTGGCTGTACCCTGCTGGGTCTTCAGCTGGTTTTTTCTGTGGTCGTTGTGGAGTACTTTTGGGCTTTTCCCCTGTGGATGTATCCTGCGTGGGCTTATCACTGTGGATGTACCTCCCGGCCTATCATGCTCCCTGTCCCCGTGGGCTCATCATGCGGGAAAGTATCGGGGGTTATCACTCCCGGGATGCCCCTGTGGGCTTTCATGGGGGTTTTTTCCCCTCCCGGGGGCTTATCATGCTGGATGCCCCTGTGGGCCTATCATGTGGATTTTACCTGTGGGTCTATCACGTGGACGTCCCTGCCGGGGGTATATCACTGCTGGACTGTACCTGCTGGGTCTATTAAGTGGACGTATCTGTGGGCTTTATCACTGTGGAAGTCCCCGTGGGCTCTATACTGTGGCGTATCCTCCGGGCTTATCATGTGACTGATTGCCTGGGCTTATCACGTGGTGTATCCTGCCTGGCTCTATCACTGGGACTTCCCTGCGGGGGTTATCCTGTGGATGTATTTCCCCGGGCCTTATCCTGGGCTGTGTCCTCCCCGGCTTTCATGCGGGGCTGTGTCTCCCCAGGTTTTTCCATGTGGGCTATCCCCTGGGGCTCTATCATGTGGCTGTATCCTGCTGGGTTATCATGTGGATTCCCTGTGGGTTTTAGCTGGGTCCCTGCCTGGGCTCTTCATGTGTCTGTCCCTGCGGGCTCCCATGCTGGACTGTCCCCTGCGGGGTCTATCATGCTGGACTGTATCCTCCCGGGGCTTTACTGGGGCTGTACCCTGCCTGGGTCTTCACTGCTGGACTTTTCCCTGCCGGGGCCCTTATCATGTGGATGTATCTGCCCGGCTCTTCATGTGGACTACCCCCTGGGGGGCTCTATCACTGTGGATGTATCCTGCGGGGCTTATCACTTGGTATCCCCTGCTGGGCTTATACTGGGGGTTTTATTTTGGGTCTATTGTGGACTTTTCCCTCCCTGGGCTCTTCATGTGGCTGTACCTGTGGGTTTATCATGTGGATGTACCCTGTGGGTTTTTAGGGAGTACTGCGGGGTCATCATGTGGACGTGCTCTGTGGGCTTTTATGTGTAGTATCTCCCGGGCTCTTCACGGGGATGTACCTGCGGGGCTTTCCCTTGGGGGGTCCTGCTGGGCTTATCACTGCTGGACTGTATTGCTGGGCTCTTCATGCGGGATACCCTGCGGGCTTTTCTGCTGGCGTTCCTTTGGGGGTTACACGCTGCAATGGCCCTGCTGGGCCTATACTGCTGGACTGTACCTTGCTGGGCTTATTATGCGGGCGTACCCTGCCTGGGTTATCCGCTGGATTACCAGTGGGCTCTTCATTTGGGGGATGTACCCTGCTGGGCTCTTCACTGCGGGATGTACCCGCCTGGGCTCTTTTCAGTGGACTGTCCCCCCCCTGCCGGGCTTTATGTGGCTGATCCTCCCGGGGTCTTCACTGGGCTGTACCCTGTGGGCTCATACTGCTGGACTGTACCTGCCTGGGCTTTCATGTGGACTGTACCCTGCCTGGGCCTATTATTTGGGATGTTTTCCTCTGGGTCATCACTGTGGCCGTCCCTGCTGGGTCAAATTTTCTGGACTGTACCGTGGGTCTTTTGCTGGCGTACCCTGCTGGGCTTAACTGCTGGACTTTTACCCTGGCCCTCTTTACTGCGGGTACCTCCCTGGGCTTATTACTGTGGAGTCCCCTCCCTCGGTTATCACTGCTGGACTGTTTCCCTGGGTTATCATGTGGACTACCCTGCGGGTCTATCAGTGGACTGTTTTCTGGGCTCTATCACTGTGCATGGTCGCGGGGGTTATCCACGGGTGACCTGCGGGTTTTATCGGGACTGTACCTGCGGGCTCTATCCTGCGGGCTGTACCGTGGGCCTTTCAGGGGATGTTTTGTGGGTTTCACTGCGGGGCCCCGCTGGGCTTTTTTCCTGCGGATGAAATCCCTGGGTTTATGTGGCTGTACCTGCTGGGTCTTCACTGCTGGCCTGTTTTCTGTGGGTCATCATGTGGAGACCCCCCTGGGTTTTCACTGTGGACTGTACCCTGGGGGTCTTTTTATGTGGACTGACCCTGCGGGGGCTCTTCATGCTGGTGGGTTCCCTGGGCTATCAGTGGACTTTCCAGTGGGTTATTTGTGGCTGTACCCGCTGGGCTCTATCCTGTGGACTGTATGGGGCTCTACAGTGGCTGACCCCCTGGGTTTTTAGTGGATGTACCCCCCTGGTCTTTTCATGGGGGCTGCCCCTGTACTACCTGTGGATATGACTTTTTTGGGTTGTTTTTCCCCTTTAATGTGTCTGTTTTTTTTTTTAAAAGGGTTGGAGGAATTCCCCAATATATTTGGTGGGGGGGGAACGGATCCCATTTTACTATCATATGGGCATTGGGGGGGGGATGGAGGGGTGGGTGGGGGGAAAGGGGGTATGGGGGAAGAGGGTGGGGGGAGATGGGGCGGGGGGGGCGGGGGTGGGGTTGGGTGGAGGGGGAACGGGAGGGGGGAGTGAGAGGGTGTGGGGGAAAAAGGGGAGGGGGGCGGGATGATGAGGAGGGGGGGGGGGTGTGAGGCGGGAGGGGGATGAGAGAGGGGGTTGATGGCGGGGTGTGGGAGCGGGGAGGCAGGGATGTGAGAGTGGGATGGAGGGGATGAGGGGTGGTGGGCAGGGATGTGAAAGTGGTGATGGAGGGAAGGGGGAAGGGCGGGGGGGATGAGAGTGGGAGGGGGCCCCCGAGGGAGGCGGGGTGAGAGAGCGGTGATGGGGGAAAGAGGGAGGGCGGGGATGTGAGGCGGTGATGGGGGAAGGGGATGGGGGGAGATGGAGGGTGATGGGGGGAGGATGATGGGTGATGGGGGGAGGAGAGGGTGATGGGGGGAAGGGGGATTGGGGGTGATGGGGGTGATGGTGGGGGGGAAAATGAGAGCGGTGTGGGGGGATGATGAGGGGTGTAGGGGAAGGGGATGGCGGGGAGTGAGAGTGGTGATAGAGGTAAGGGGGGTGGCGGGGGTGATGGAGGGGTGATGGATGATGGGTGATGAAGAGGGTGATGGGGGGATAATGAGGGGGTTTGATGGCGGGGATTGAGAGGGGTGTGAGGGGGATGGAGAGCTTGTGGCGGGATGTGAGAGTTTTGATGGCGGGGATGATGAGAGTGGTGATGGAGGGAAGAGGGATGATGAGAGCGGTGATGGCGGGGATGATGAGAGCGGTGATGGAGGGAAGAGGGATGTGATGAGAGCGGTGATGGCGGGGATGATGAGAGCGGTGATGGCGGGGATGATGAGAGTGGTGATGGAGGGAAGAGGGATGGCGGGGATGATGAGAGTGGTGATAGAGGGAAGAGGGATGGCGGGGATGATGAGAGTGGTGATGGAGGGAAGAGGGATGGCGGGGATGATGAGAGCGGTGATGGCGGGGATGATGAGAGTGGTGATGGCGGGGATGATGAGAGCGGTGATGGCGGGGATGATGAGAGTGGTGATGGCGGGGATGATGAGAGCGGTGATGGCGGGGATGATGAGAGCGGTGATGGCGGGGATGATGAGAGTGGTGATGGCGGGGATGATGAGAGTGGTGATGGAGGGAAGAGGGATGGCGGGGATGATGAGAGTGGTGATGGAGGGAAGAGGGATGGCGGGGCAGGGATGATGAGAGTGGTGATAGCGGGGATGATGAGAGCGGTGATAGCGGGGATGATGAGAGCGGTGATGGCGGGGATGATGAGAGTGGTGATGGCGGGGATGATGAGAGTGGTGATGGCGGGGATGATGAGAGTGGTGATGGCAGGGATGATGAGAGTGGTGATGGAGGGAAGAGGGATGGCGGGGATGATGAGAGTGGTGATAGAGGGAAGAGGGATGGCGGGGCAGGGATGATGAGAGTGGTGATGGCGGGGATGATGAGAGCGGTGATGGCGGGGATGATGAGAGCGGTGATGGCGGGGATGATGAGAGCGGTGATGGCGGGGATGATGAGAGTGGTGATGGAGGGAAGAGGGATGGCGGGGATGATGAGAGTGGTGATGGCGGGGATGATGAGAGTGGTGATGGAGGGAAGAGGGATGGCAGGGATGATGAGAGCGGTGATGGCGGGGATGAGAGCGGTGATGGCGGGGATGATGAGAGTGGTGATGGCGGGGATGATGAGAGCGATGATGGAGGGAAGAGGGATGGCGGGGCAGGGATGATGGGGAGTGGTGTTTAGCGGGGGGGATGTGGGGGGTGATAGGGGGATAGGGAGGGGGTGAATGTGGGGGGATTGGAGAGGGGTGATGGCGGGGATGATGAGAGCGGTGATGGCGGGGATGATGAGAGTGGTGATGGAGGGAAGAGGGATGGTGGGGCAGGGATGATGAGAGTGGTGATAGCGGGGATGATGAGAGCGGTGATAGCGGGGATGATGAGAGCGGTGATGGCGGGGATGATGAGAGCGGTGATGGCGGGGATGATGAGAGCGGTGATGGCGGGGATGATGAGAGTGGTGATGGCGGGGATGATGAGAGTGGTGATGGAGGGAAGAGGGATGGCGGGGCAGGGATGATGAGAGTGGTGATGGCGGGGATGATGAGAGCGGTGATGAAGTCCAGTGGTGTGTGTCCTCCCCAGGTGACTGCTGGCTACTGTCTACCATGGCCTCTCTCGCACTCCACCCCTCTCTGTTCTCACGAGTGGTTCCTGCCGGTCAGAGCTTCAGCCCCAGCGATGGTTACTGCGGAATCTTCCATTTTAAGGTAGGGGGATGTTGCATTCAATCTCCTGTCACTGTGATCCATGGGGGGCGAAATACAGAAAGTGCTCATGTGTGGATGATGGAGGAGCCCACAGGTCATAGTGGGTGTGGCATATGGTGCAGGTGGAGTGGAGGGTGAGAGGGTTGTGGTGGGGTCGGAGCAGGGGTCAGGTTTTAGTCGGGGTAGGGGGCGCGGTGGGGTTTGGGGTCGGAGAAGAGGGCGGGTGGGAGGGGTTTGGGGCGAAAAGGGGGGGCAGGTTTAAATTGGGGGTAGGGGGTGCAGACTGGGTTTTGGGTTGGAGCATGGGGTTTCAGCTGTGCCGTGGTCTTGGGCTTGGAGCAGGGGTAGCAGGTTGAGTAGGGGCAGGGGCGCAGGCTGAGTTTGGAGTATGGGGTTTGGGCTGTGCCGTGGTCTTGGGGTCAGAGCAGGGGGTGCGGGCTGGGTTTGGATCATGGGGTTTGGGCTGATTCGTGTTCTTGGGGTTGGAGCAGGGGGGGCAGGGTGGGTGGGGGCGGGGTGCGGGCTGGGTTTGGAGCATGGGGTTTGGGCGGTGCCGTGTTCTTGGGGGCGGGCAGGGGGGGGCGGGTTGATCAGGGGCAGGGGGCGCGGGCTGGGTTTTGGGGGGCTGGGGTTTTTTGGGGGTGCCGTGGTTTGGGGTCGGAGCAGGGGGTGCGGTCTGGGTTGGGCGCATCGGTTTGGGGCTGTGCTGTGGTCTTGGGGTCGGAGCAGTGGGCGTGGGCTGGGTTTGGGGTCGGAGCAGGCGGTGCAGGTTGAGTCGGGGTAGGGGGTGCAGGCTCGGTTGGTGTCGGAGAAAGGGGTTTGTGCGGGGGCCGTGTTTTGGGTGGAGCAGGGGTAGCAGGTTGAGTCGGGGCAGGGGCGCGGGCTGTGTTTGGGGCCGGCGCAAGGGGTGCAGGTTGTGTCGGGGGTGGGGGTGCCGGCTGGGTTTGGAGGATGGGGTTTGGGCTGTGCCGTGTTCTTGGGGTCGGAGCAGGGGGTGAGCGGTAGGGTTGTCGGGGGGCAGGGGCGCGGGCTGAGTTTGGGGTCGGAGCAGGGGGTGCAGGTTGAGTCGGGGCAGGGGCGCGGGCTGGGTTTGGGGTCGGAGCAGGGGGTGCAGGTTGAGTCGGGGTAGGGGGTGCAGGCTGGGTTTGGAGCATGGGGTTTGGGCTGTGCCGTGGTCGTGGGGTCGGAGCAGGGGGTGCAGGTTGAGTCGGGGTAGGGGGTGCAGGCTGGGTTTGGAGGATGGGGTTTGGGCTGTGCCGTGTTCTTGGGGTCGGAGCAGGGGGTGCAGGTTGAGTCGGGGTAGGGGGTGCAGGCTGGGTTGGGGTCGGAGCAAGGGGTTTGGGCGGTGCCGTGTTCTTGGGGGTGGAGCAGGGGGTGCAGGTGTCGGTGGTAGGGGGTGCAGGCTGGGTTTGGAGCGTGGGGTTTGGGCTGTGCGGTGGTTTTGGGGTCGGCGCTGGGGGGGGGGGCTGGGTTTGGGGTCGGAGCAGAGGGCGTGGGCTGGGTTTGGGGTCGGAGCGGGGGGTGCAGGTTGAGTCGGGCTGGCTGGGTTTAGGGTTGGAGCATGGGGTTTGGGCTGTGCCGTGGTCTTGGGCTTGGAGCAGGGGGTGAAGGTTGAGTAGGGGCAGGGGGCGCGGGCTGGGTTTGGAGCCTGGGGTTTCAGCTGTGACGTGGTCTTGGGGTCAGAGCAGGGGGTGCAGGTTAAGTTGGGGGTAGGGGGGTGGGCTGGTTTTGGAGCCTGGGGTTTGGGCTGTGGGTTGGTGTTGGGGTCGGAGCAGGGGGCGTGGGCTATGTTCGGAGCATGGGGTGTGGGCGGTGCCGTGTTCTTGGGGTTGGAGCAGGGGGTGCGGGTTGAGTCAGGGCAGGGGGCGCGGGCTGGGTTTGGAGGATGGGGTTTGGGCTGTGCCTTGTTCTTGGGGTCGGAGGCAGGGGGCGAGGGGCTGGGTTAGGGGGGCATGGGTTGTTTGGGCTGTGCTGTGGTCTTGGGGTCAGAGCAGGGGGTGCAGGTTGAGTCAGGGCAGGGGGCGTGGGCTGGGTTTGGAGCATGGGGTTTGGGCTGTGCCATGGTCTTGGGGTCGGAGCAGGGGGTGCAGGCTGGGTTTGGAGCATGGGGTTTGGGCTGTGCCATGTTCTTGGGGTTGGAGCAGGGGGGTGCAGGTTGAGTCAGGGCAGGGGGCGCGGGCTGGGTTTGGAGCATGGGGTTTGGGCTGTGCCATGGTCTTGGGGTTGGAGCAGGGGGCGTGGGCTGGATTGGAGATGGGTGCTGGGCGGGTGCGTGTTCTTGGGTTTGGGGCGGGGGGAGGGAGGGGGCGGGTGGGGCTGGGTTTGGGTAGATGGCAGGGGGGTGCAGGTGTTGGGGGGAGCGGGGGGTGGGTGGGTTGGAGCATGGGGTTTCAGCTGTGCCGTGGTCTTGGGCTTGGAGCAGGGGTAGCAGGTTGAGTAGGGGCAGGGGGTGCGGGCTGGGTTTGGAGCATGGGTTTTGGGCTGTGCTGTGGTCTTGGAGTCGGAGCAGGGGGCGCATGTTGAGTCGGGGTAGGGGGTGCAGGCTGAGTTTGGAGCATGGGGTTTGGGCTGTGCCGTGTTCTTGGGGTCGGAGCAGGGGGTGCAGGCTGGGTTTGGAGCATGGGGTTGGGGCGGTGCCGTGTTCTTGGGGTTGAGCTGGGGCGTAGTGCAGGTTGCTATCAGGTGCAGGGGATGCGCGAGCTGGTGTTTGGAGCATCGGGGTTTGGCTGTGCACATGGCTTCGGGGTCGAGGCAGTGGGAGTGGCTGGGTTTGAGCATGGGGTTTGGGGCGTGCCTTTTTCGGGGGTTTTGGAGCAGGGGGGGGGTGGGGGGCCCCCGGGGGGGGGGGTTTTGGGGATTGGGGTTTGGGCTGTGCCATGTTCGGGGGTCGGAGCAGGGGGTGCGGGCGGGGTTTTGGAGCAGGGGGTTTGGGGGGGGTGCCGTGTTCTTGGGGGAAAGAGCGTGGGGCTAACCCCCTGCTGAAAACCCATTTCTTCTCCTTTTGGTGGCAGTTGGGGGAAAATGGTTCGATGTGGGTTTGTGAAAAAACTCCAACCAAGAACGGGCGTCTCGTTTTAGGGAAAGAAGCCACTCCCGGGGGGAGATGGGGGACCCGGGGCCTGCGGAAAACCCCTACGCCAAGTACGTCCCCCCGACCACCAGGGCCTTAGGACGAGTGTATGACCAGACAGATCTCCACCTCCAGAGGCGAGAAGGTCGTCGTGTCCCTCACACGTAGGGGAAAGCCCGGGGCCCGTTTCTTTTCCTCACACGTAGGGGAGCCGGGGGCCGACCCCCTTTTTTCTAAACACGTCCCGGACCCCAAGGCGATCAAATTCTCCACCCAAACCCCCCACACGTAGGTCCCCGAGGCCGATCTTTTCCTCACACGAAAGCGGACCCCGAGGCGATCTTTTCTCACACGTACGGAGCCGAGGGCCGGGATCTATCCCCACACGTACGGAACCCGGGAGGCCGTTCTATTCCCCAAAACCGTAGGGGACCGAGGCGACCCCCCCCACACTAGGGGACCCCGAGGCCGATTTTCCCCACACGTAGTGGAGCCGGGGGCCGACCTATTACGTTAGCGGACCCGAGACCGATCAATTCCACACGTAGGGACCCGAGGCCATCTATTCCACACTTTGGGGACCGAGCCGACACCCTAAACACTAGGGGAGCCGGGGCCGGACTTTCCCACACGAGCGGACCAGGCCGACTCCCTCACACGTAGCGGACCCAGGCCGTTTTTTTCTCACACTTAGGGGCCCCGGAGGCCCGATTTTCTCACACTTTCGGGGGCCGAGGCCGATCTTTTCTCCACGACGGAGCCGAGGCGATCTATTCTCACATGTGCGGAGCCGGGGGGACCTGCCCTCCACGTAGCGGAGCAGGCCAAATTTTCCCTCACACAACGGGGAGCCGAGCCGTTATCTCCAAGACGGAGCCCGAGGCCGCCTTTTCACTTTTTCGGGCCGAGCCGATCTATTCCACGTAGGGGACCCAGGCCGACCTCCCTCACAGTTTAGCGAGCCGAGGCCGAATCATTCCACACTTAGGGACCCCGGGGGCCAACTTTCCCACACGTACGGAGCCGAGGCCAAACTATCCCACAGTAGCAAAGCCGGGGGCCCGACTCTCAAATTAGCAGCAGGCCGACCCCCTCACACTAGCGGACCCCGAGGCCGTTTAATTCCCACTTGTAGGGAGCCGAGGCCGATCATTCTCCACGAGCGGGCCGAGGCCGATCTTTCCCACACTGGGAGCCGAGGCCTCTATTCCCACCTAGCGGACCGGGGGCCATTTTTCCCACACGAGGACCCGAGGCCGATTTTTTCCCACCTTAGGGGACCCCAGGCCGATCTATTCCCCCCCCCACATTACGGACCCCGGGGCCGATCTTTCTCACACTAGCGGAGCCAGGCCGATCTATTTCTCAAAAATAGGGACCGGGCCGACCTCCCTAAAAGTGCGGAGCCGACCGACCTCCCCACAGTAGGGGAAAGGAGGCCGATCATCTCAACGTAGCAAAAGGAGGCCGACTCCACACACTGCGGAGCCGAGGCCGATCTATTCCCCACGTACGGCCGGGGGCCGATCATTCCCAACGTAGGGGAGCCGAGGCCGGCTTTCCCTCACACGTGGGGACCCAAAGCCGATCTTCCACACGTACGGACCCCCAGGCCGACTTTTCCCACACGACGGGGCCGAGGCCGACTATTCCACACGTAGGGGAGCCGAGGCCGACACCCACACTGGGGACCCTGGGCCGATCTATTTCCCACTAGGACCGAGGCCGATCTATCCTCACACTAGGGGACCCGGGGGCCGCTTTCTCAACTTTCGGAGCCGAGGCCGATTTTTTCTCAACGAAACGGACCCGAGCCGACTACCCAACACGTAGCGGAGCCAGGCCGTCTATCCCACACGTAGCGGACCCGGGAGGCCGACCATGCCTCACACGTAGCGGAGCCGAGGCCGATCTATTCCTCAAAACGAACCCAGGAGCGCCCAGAGGGCCGACATTCTCACACTTTAGCGGAGCCAAGGCCGACCACCCCTCACACGTAGCGGAGCCGAGGCACTATACTCACACGTAGCGGAGCCGAGGCCGACCTCCCCCCAAAACGTAGGGAGCCGAGGCCGATCTTTTCCACACGTAGCGGAGCCGAGGCCGACCTCTCCTCCCACCCAGCTGAGCCGAGGCCGACCTGCCCTCACACGTAGGGAGCCGAGGCGATCTATTCTCACAGTAGCGGAGCCGAGCCGATCAATTTCCTCACACGTAAGGGAGCCGAGGCCGACTTTTCCCCACACGTAGGGAGCCGAGGCCGACCTGCCCTCACACGTAGCGGAAGCTGGGGCCCGACTTTCCCCCACACGTAGCGGAGCCGAGGCCGATCAAATTCTCACAGTATGGAGCCGAGGCCAATCTATTCTCACACGTAGGGGAGCCTGGCCCGATCTATTCTCAAGGGTAGCGGAGCCGGGGCCCCGACTCCTCACACGTAGCGGAGCCGAGGCCCGACCTTCCACACGTAGCGGAGCCGGAGGCGATCTATTCTCACTGTAGCGGAGCCGGGGCCAACCTCTCACAGTAGCGGAGCCGGGGACCAAAATCATTCTCACACGTAGCGGGGGCCGAGGCCGACCTCTCACATGTAGGGGAGCCGAGGCCGCCTCCACAGAAAGCGGAGCCGAGGCCGCCCTTTCCCTCACACGAGCGGAGCCGAGGCCGACCTTTTCCCCAACACGTAGCGGACCGGGGCCCGATCTATTCTCACACTTTAGCGAAGCCGAGGCCGATCCTACTACACGAAAGCGGAGCCGAGGCCAATCTTTCTCACAGTAGCGGAGCCGAGGCCGATCTATTCCCACACTTTAGCGGAGCCGAGGCCGACCCTATTCTCACATGTAGCGAAGCCGAGGCCGACTTCCTCACACGTAGCGGAGCCGAGGCCGATCTATTCTCACACGTAGCAGGAGCCGGGGCCCGATCTATCCTACACGAAACGGAGCCGAGGCCGACCTCCCTCAAAACGTAGCGGACCCAAAGGCCGACCTTCCTCACAGAAAGCGGGCCGAGGCCGACCTGCCTCACATGTAGGGAGCCGGGGCCGATCATTCCACACGTAGCGGAGCCGAGGCCGACTCCACACGTTAGCGGAGCCGAGGCCGATCTATTCTCACACGTAGCGGAGCCGAGGCCGATCAAATTCCCCCAAAACGTAGCGAGCCGAGGCCGATCTATCCTCACAGGTAGCGGAGCCGAGGCCGAACTAAACTCACACGTAGCGGAGCCGAGGCCGATCTATTCACACAAGTAACGGAGCCGAGGCCGATTTTCTCACACGTAGCGGAGCCAAGGCCGATCTATCCTCACACGTAGCGAGCCGAGGCCGGACTCCCCCTCACACGTAGCGGAGCCGGGGGCCGACTTCCTCACACGTAGCGAGCCGAGGCCGATCTATCCTCACAGTAGCGGGCCAGGCCGATCTATCTCACACGTAGCGGAGCGAGGCCGACCTGCCCTCACACGTAGCGGAGCCGAGGCCGACCTGCCCTCACACGTAGTGGAGCCGAGGCCGATCTATTCTCACACGTAGCGGAGACGAGGCCGATCAATTCACACACGTAGCGGAGCCGAGGCGACCTGCCTCACACGTACGGAGCCGGCGACCTCTCACACGTAGCGGAGCCGAGGCCGATCTATTCTCACACGTAGCGGAGCCGAGGCCGATCTATTCTCACACGTAGCGGAGCCGAGGCCGATCTATTCTCACACGTAGCGGAGCCGAGGCCGACCTGCCCTCACACGTAGCGGAGCCGAGGCCGATCTATTCTCACACGTAGCGGAGCCGAGGCCGATCTATTCTCACACGTAGCGGAGCCGAGGCCGAGCTGCCCTCACAGGTAGCGGAGCCGAGACCGATCTATTCTCACACGTCGCGGAGCCGATGCCTACGAACTGCCCATCACTCACGTAGCGGAGCCGAGGCCGACCTGCCCTCACACGTAGCGGAGCCGAGGCCGATCTATTCTCACACGTAGCGGAGCCGAGGCCGACCTGCCCTCACACGTAGCGGAGCCGAGGCCGATCTATTCTCACACGTAGCGGAGCCGAGGCCGATCTATTCTCACACGTAGCGGAGCCGAGGCCGATCTATTCTCACACGTAGCGGAGCCGAGGCCGACCTGCCCTCACACGTAGCGGAGCCGAGGCCGACCTGCCCTCACATGTAGCGGAGCCGAGGCCGATCTATTCTCACACGTAGCGGAGCCGAGGCCGACCTGCCCTCACACGTAGCGGAGCCGAGGCCGATCTATTCTCACACGTAGCGGAGCCGAGGCCGACCTGCCCTCACACGTAGCGGAGCCGAGGCCGACCTGCCCTCACACGTAGCGGAGCCGAGGCCGATCTATTCTCACATGTAGCGGAAGCCGGGCCGATCTATTCTCACACGTAGCAGAGCCCAGGCCGATCTATCTCACAGTAGCGGAGCCAAGGCCGATCTATTCTCACACGTAGCGGAGCGGGGGCCGACTCCTCACAGTAGCGGAGCCGAGGCCGATCTATTCTCACAGTAGCAAAAGCCGAGGCCGACCTTCCTCACAGTAGCGGAGCCGAAGGCCGACTTTTCTCACACTAGCGGAGCGAGGACCGATCTATTCTCACACGTAGCGGAGCCGAGGCCGACCTGCCCTCACATGTAGCGGACCCGGGAGGCCGATTCTTTTTCCCACACGTTTTTTTTTTTTTTTTTTTTTTTTTTTTTTTTTTTTTTTTTTTTTTTTTTTTTTTTTTTTTTTTTTTTTTTTTTTTTTTTTTTTTTTTTTTTTTTTTTTTTTTTTTTTTTTTTTTTTTTTTTTTTTTTTTTTTTTTTTTTTTTTTTTTTTTTTTTTTTTTTTTTTTTTTTTTTTTTTTTTTTTTTTTTTTTTTTTTTTTTTTTTTTTTTTTTTTTTTTTTTTTTTTTTTTTTTTTTTTTTTTTTTTTTTTTTTTTTTTTTAGGGAGCCGAGGCCGATCATTCCAGGGGGGGGGGCCCGATCTACCCAAAGGGGGCCGGGCGAATTCCCCGAAGGGGGGGCTTTTTTCCCAAAAGGGGGAGCCGAGGCCGACTACCTCACAGTGGGGCCGAGGCCGATCTATTACCAAGGGAGGGGGCCCCCCTTTCCAACTAGGGGCCAGGGACACCCCCCCAAAGGGGAGCCAACCCCCAAACCAGGGGCCCCCGATTTTTTCCCCGGAAAAACCCATCCCCGGGGGGGGCCCCCCTTTTACGGGGACCCCCCTTTTTCCCCGGGGGGGGGTTTTTTTGGGGAACCCCCCTTTCCCCCCAAGGGGGGGGGGAATTTCCCACGAGCGGAGCCGAGGCCGATCATCCCACCTTAGGGAGCCCCCGAATTCCCACCAGCCGGGGCCGAACTCACGAGCGGAGCCGGGCCGATTTCCCAACGGGGGGGCCCAAACCCCCATTTTTCCCCACTGGGCGGGGCCCAAGGGCCCCTTTTTTAACCAAAGGGACCCGACCCCCTTTTCCCCAAGGGCCAAAACCCCCAACTGGGGCCCGGGGGCCCGTTTTTTCCCCAAGTGGGGGGGGGGGGCCCCCCCTATTCTCCACGTAGGGAGCCGGGGCATTTTCCCCAACGGGGGGGACTACCCAAAAAAAGGG
>JAODAL010053934.1:0-24949 GCA_025379985.1 Phyllomedusa bahiana | reverse complement strand
TTTTCTGCAAAAGAGTCAGCTATTTTTTGTGGATCATATATTTTTTTATTAGGGGCTATGGTTAGGTATGGGATTTTGGTTTTTGCTTGTATTGTTTTAACTCTTTGCGCTAGAATTTTACTCGGCCGATCTCCACTTAAGTAGAACTTCCATTTGATCTTAGAAAGGTGTTTTTCATATATCTTCAGATTTAGTTCCCGAAATTTATTTTTAAGAGTATTAAGTTCCTCTTTAATGATCGGACATGGGTTCTGTTTAAATCTTGTCTCAGTATTCTGGATGTCTTTTAAAAGAGCACCAAGGATTTGGTCTCTCTTGCGTTTTTCTCTGGAAGCAATAGAAAGCAGCACCCCTCTCATGTAAGCCTTGTGTGCGCACCAAAGCGAACTGGCAGAGGGGGCAGAGGGGGCATTCAGATCAAAATATTCTTCTAGTGCTTTTTTAACTTCTGCAACCGTAGCTTCAGATTTTAACAAAAAGTGATTAATGCGCCATGGGAGGAAGGTTGGCGGGGAGAAGGCATCTTTGATTGTAATGAATATTGGCGCATGATCCGACCAGGTCTTGTACCCAATTTCTGACGATATTATGTTAAGCAGGGCCTGCCTATTTGATAGGAAAAAATCAATTCTAGAATGAGTCTGTTTAGAAGCAGAGTAGTACGTATAGTCTACTTCTCCGGGGTGCATGTAACGCCAATGATCATGAAGGTTCTCCTCTAGTAACAAAGGACGAAGTTCATGAGCATTTCTGGAACTTCCTATGGATCTGTCTTCAAGTCTGTCTATCACCATGTTGAAATCTCCACAAATGATTAGATTATGTTTGGCTAATTCCTTAGCTCTACGTATTGTCTTAGTAATAAAAGAAAGTTGGTGGGTATTAGGTGCGTACAAAGCAAGGATTGTATATGGTAGGGAGTTAAGCAAGCAATCTAAAATAATATATCTACCCCTTGGATCTATAATGGATTCATTTAGTGTGAAAGCAATAGTGTCTTTGATCAAGATGGCAACTCCAGCTTTCTTGGAGTCTGCAGAAGTATGGAAGAAAAAAGGAAATCTTTTATGTTTTATGCGACAAGCATCTACCAGATTAAGATGTGTCTCCTGAAGGCACACTATATCGGCTTTTTGTTTTATAATGTCTCTCCATAGCAAAGATCTTTTAAATGGGGAATTCAGCCCATTGACATTCAGTGACATAAACTTGATACCCATTTTAAGACAAAAGAGTGATTAAGTAGACATGTTAGTACATATATAACAATGATATTATATTTACTAGTGATTCCACGTTCAAAGGAACATTTTCTGTTGAGGCTAGAAAAGAAAAACAATAAAAACCTACAACAACGCTGTGAAAAACCAAAGGTCAGCATCATAAGATGACCAAACAGGGGTAGTATCAAATTTCCGGAGTTCGGAAATGGAAGGTGGGCAAGTTCGCTGCAGGTGTCTACAGTAGCGACCACAGCACAGACTCATAAAAGAGTGAGACCATCGGGAAGAAAAGGGGTTGTCCCGGTGAATTATTCCATCGGGGGTCTGCGTTGGCGATGGTGTTTCCCTGACCAGAGAGGAGAGATGACTTCTGGTCTGTTTTTTCCTCTTTTGATCGGAGTTGTAATTTCCGTAGATATCAAGTCCCACTGAGCAAGAAGATCTTTAACCATCACTGGGGTGTTGCAGACAAAGGTCGTGTTTTCTCTACTTATGATCAGTTTGACTGGGAATCCCCAGTGGTAACTAATACTATTTTCTCGTAGAAGTTTGGTATAGGGTAGAAATTCCTTTCTCTTTAACATTGTCCCGGCTGAAAGGTCAGGGAAGATAGCTATATTTCGGAATCTTTCAGGGAGATCCATGCCACCACGAAGGGCCCTCAAAAAATCATCCTTTGTTCAAAAAAAATGGACCTTTGCTAGGACATCTCTTGGTATGGATGAGGGTAGGTGTTTAGGTTTGGGCAGTCTATGTATTCTGTCCACCGTTAGATCTAATGTGGAAGCATTTGGTAATACTAGAGCCATTAAGTCTGTGACAAAAGGAAGTAATTGGTCCGCGGTAATTGATTCTGGGATACCTCTTAGACGTATATTATTTCGTCTGGACCTGTCCTCGAGGTCTAACACTTTGGTAGACAGCCGATGTACTTCCTCTTCCAGTGTAGCATTAGAGTCAATCAGTAAATTATGAGAGGTGACAAACTCCCCCAATTTATTTTCAATGTGGTCAGTCCTAGACACCAATGAGTGAATATCCTTTCTAAGGTCTCCCAGCATATGTTTAAAATCTTGTTGCAGGGTATCCCTGAATGAAGCAAAAAGGCGTTGCAAGGTTGCTTCCGTGGAACCTAGTCCTTCTGGTAGATCTTGAGGATCTAAGTCTACTGAGTCAGATCTGGAGCGTGACGGCGATGATGATGAAGAGTGTAGTTGGTCTCCAGATTTTTGTGGCGTAGAAGGGGGTAATTGGAAGAACTCAGTTAACTTTTTGGGCTTGGGCGGTTGTTTTGGGTTACGTTTGGAAGTGCCTCCCATTGTAGTAGAGAGAGCTGCTGCAAATTATTTACTGATAGTTTTGTACTGTGAAGCTTTAGTTGGTAGTGTGATAACAGTTCTCAGTACTTATCTATGACAGGAATGACCTAGCCAAAGACCTCTTATGAAAAGTCCTTGAGGTTGGTAGAGTTAGGTAGGTATTTCAATACAGTCTGCTAGACCAAGGTGCTCTTGTAAAATGCCAATTGCTGGTGGAGACCTCTTGAGTATAGCAGTGAGGACTGTTGCTAAATCTTAGGTGGTTGAAGTCTATTCTTATAAAGTTGCAGAGGGAAAGGAGCTTCAGACTCAATCAGGGTCAGTAAGTCCTCTCCAGAGCGGGTGCTTACTTTATTTGTATGTATATCTTATGGGGTTGTGGGGTTTCACAACCAGGGATGGGCTGAGGTAATATTTCCCTCTTGGGTGTTCCCTTCCTTTGATGTGGAGCCGAATTTAGGGCTATGCTATCTGTTTCTGATATGGCTTCTCTTTAAGATGGCGCCGGAGGCTGTATTTTCGCGCCAAAAGCTAACAGCAAGTTAGCAGCAGAAACCGTGCAGCTTTAGCTGGTATCGTTTAGAATAAGAGTCCCCAGGTGTGGGCTATCGCTTCCCAGAGCATTACAAGTTAAAATAGGATCTGCTGAGGCTGTGGGAACTGTGCCGACTTTGCAGCATTCAGCAGTTACCTTTGTGTAATGTCTGTTCCTCGCTGGATGCTTTTGCCGCCGGTATCTCCCGAGGGCGTCCTCTCCTCCTTGTCACAGGGCGCCTGCAGAACTCGCAATTGAGCCGCCGATGTCCGTACCGCGATGTCTTGCGGTCTCCTGTGCTCCGTCCTCAGTCGGAGCACCGTCCCGTCTCTGCTCCCAGCCACTCACGCTTGCTGCTTCCCGCACCGAGAGGCGCTCTCCTGCTCTTTAAACGAACGAGCACAGTGGGACTTGCGGATCAACCTGGAGGCTGAAACCTTCTCCACTGCTGGTGTGGGGATTTAGTACCCCTCCGTTGCTTGAGGTATATGGGTGTATGGTCCGGGAGTGGGTTTATTTGGGCTGAGGTATCCGTTTCCCTTTAGAGCTCAGCTAGTATGCGTCCGTCGCCATGTAGCACCAGGCCACGCCCCCCCTTGATGGGCACTTTTTACGTACCATACGGTCAAACTGCTCTCACAACAGCTCAGTGGGGTTGAGATCTGGTGACTGCGCTGGCCACTCCATTACAGATAGAATACCAGCTGCCTGCTTCTTCCCTAAATAGTTCTTACATAATTTGGAGGTGTGCTTTGGTCATTGTCCTGTTGCAGGATGAAATTGGCTGCAATCAAGCGCTGTCCACAGGGTATGGCATGGCGTTGCAAAATGGAGTGATAGCCTTCCTTATTCAAAATCCCTTTTACTTTGTATAAATGTCCCACTTTACCAGCACCAAAGCAACCCCAGACCATCAATTTACCTCCACCATGCTTGACAGATGGCGTCAGGCACTCTTCCAGCATCTTTTCAGTTGTTCTGCGTCTCACAGATATTCTTCTGTGTGATCCAAACACCTCAAACTTCGGTTCATCTTTCCATAACACTTTTTTCCCATCTTCCGCTGTCCAATGTCTGTGTTCTTTAGCCCATATTAATCTTTTCCTTTTATTAGTCAGTCTCAGATATGGCTTTTTCTTTGCCACTCTGCCCTGAAGGCCAGCATCCTGGAGTCGCCTCTTCACTGTAGACGTTGACACTGGCGTTTTGGGGGTAATATTTAATGAAGCTGCCAGTTGAGGACCTGTGAGGTGTCGATTTCTCAAACAAGAGACTCTAATGTACTTGTCTTGTTTCTCAGTTGTGCAGCGGGGCCTCACTCTTCTCTTTCTACTCTGGTTAGAGCCTGTTTGTGCTCTTCTCTGAAGGGAGTAGTACACACCGTTGTAGGAAATCTTCAGTTTCTTGGCAATTTCTCGTATGGAATAGCCTTCATCTCTCAGAACAAGAATAGACTGTCAAGTTTCACATGAAAGTTCTCTTTTTCTGGCCATTTTGTGAGTTTAATCGAACCAACAAATTTAATACTCCAGATTCTCAATGGAAGCTCAAAGGGAGATCAGTTTTATAGCTTCTCTAATCAGCAAAACAGTTTTCAGCTGTACTAACATACTTGCACAAAGGTTTTCATGGGTTTTTAAAATATCCAGTAGCCTTCTTACACAGTTAGCGAACACAATGTACCATTAGAACACTGGAGTGATGGTTGTTGGAAATGGGCCTCTATACACCTATGTAGATATTGCATTAACAACCAGACGTTTGCAGCTAGAATAGTCATTTACCACATTAATAATGTATAGAGTGTATTTCTGATTCATTTAATGTTAGCTTCATTGAAAAAAACTGTGCTTGTCTTTCAAAAATAAGGAAATTTGTAAGTGACCACTAACGTTTGAATGGTAGTGTATGTGACTGATTATAATATTATAAGTGATTGCCAGTATGATTTTACTAAGGACAGAAGTTGTCAGACCAAACTGATCTGTTTTGATGAAGAGGTGAGTAGAAGTTTGGAAAGTGGAGCAGATGTAAATATATTGTTTTTAGACTTTGCAAAGGTGTTTGGCATGGTCCCTCATAAGCGCCTATTGGGTAAATAAAATCTATAGGATTAGAAATAATATTGTGTATCTGGACTGAAAACTGGCTATCAGATCGTACTTAGAGAGTGGTGGTAAATGATTCCTCCTTCTTAGCTAGTTCTGACAAAACCTGGAAGTATATGTTGGATCATTGTCTTTCTGTAATATGAATCTCTGACACAACTAGGTGTAAATCTAGTGGGTATTACATGGCACATCAAAATTCTGTGGAATCCCTTTTGGTCCAATGTGCCAGTCACCCTGTGCAAGTTTCCAAATATGGATCCAGCATAGTCCAATGGTCCAAGACCATCAAGCTTCCTTCTCAATGTTTGACAGTTGGTGTCACACCCTGAGAAAAGATCCTTTCACCAGGTTAATGATGTACCAAAACCTTGTGTGATGTACCAAAGATATCAAATTTCTTCTTCCACTCTTCAGTAGTTCACTGGAAGTGCTGCTTGTCTCATACAAACCTTTTTTCATTATTTTGCAAAGGTAGAAGCTTTCTTACAGATACTTGACCTGTCAAACCTGTGGATAGAAGTCTTCTATTCATAGTTTTAATGGAGACTAGTTTAGTTTTTACTGCATTAAACTGTGTGTAAAGATTTTGAGCTGTGACTAAAGTTTGACCCAAAAATTGTCAACATTTTGATAGCCCTTGACTTGCTAACTCTTCCGCATAGTTCCTTCAGTTTTCAAGACCTTTTTGATGGATAGGGAAACTTATTTGACTGCCTTTTTGGGATTTTTTGGGAAATTTTTAAAAAACCCCTTTTTTTTTTGTTTCCTTTTTCTTGCTATTATGATAGCAAAGTGCTCAGTCCGAAAAAGCAAAACTGTTGTCTCAACACTGGTTATATAAAATCAGAGGGTTTGAAAGTAGTCTTCAAAAATTGAGACACCTGTAGGCATAGTTTGCAACTAATGTCAAACTATAATTTAAAGTTTAGACTATTTTTGTCTTTGAGGTTAAAAATTCAAATTACTTTAGTTGAACTTATTTTTAAACCCTTTAAAAAGGGGGTTTTTATCATCAACCTTTCACAGACTTGAGTGTTTTGCTGTCACGCTTCAAATCCAGGGGGGAGTCTCTCCTCCCAGTAGGGGGGTCCCCCCCCACTAAGAGTTGTGACATATTATTTTGTGTGAACATGGAAGGGGGAGGATGTCACACTCGCAAAAACCTTAGTAGGTTTTTTCTCATTCTACCAGCTGTCACCTTCCCCCACAAGCTCCCTTTTAACCAAACACGCTTGGGGTAAAAATTATACATCAGCCCGAACTATGAAACAAATGGTAAAAAGGGACCCTCCCCTCCCCGTTTCAGGGAGGGGTAGAGGGGGAGCAGAGGGTATAAGGCTGTGCTATATGGGTGAGGGGAGCAGATTGTATAAGGCTGTGTTATATGGGTGATGGGAGCAGACTGTATAAGGCTGTGTTATGTAAGGGGAGAGTGAATCTAGCAGCTAGAGACTCGGTAATTACCCAGATCCTTTACAAAGAGCCATCACTGGGAGATGAGCATAGAGAGGAACTGAGACAGCCTTTATTGTACAGACACAGCAATCACAGGCAGTTCATTTCACTTTCATTTTCCACAGCTCAGAGGAGAGTAAGCACAGAGAGCAGGCAGCCAATCACAGCACAGGGGCATGTCCCATCCAGGGGGCATGTCCCAAGAGGCTGAATGAACTATCAGTCAGCCAGTCACAGAAATAACTATAGACGCGCAAAATTATAATTCCAACAAATTTAAAACTTGCTGTTTATCCCCCTTTAAAAACCCCCCTTTAAGTTTTCCGGAAAAAAAACGGGCCTTTTGAAATATTTTTAGTGTTAATGACCAGTAAAACCCAATTCCCACAATGAATACGAGGGTATGTCATGCCAGAATCGTACAATGCACCAAAATGCGCCAAAGTTTGGCGCAAAACTCATACTATTCCATATCAGTTTCAAAGTGGCATGACTGAGACTACTTTTGCCGTAGAACAGGACACATTTATGTGAGACACTTTCATACATACTGTCGGATCGTGCGCTGTAACAAACAAAGGCAGAACTGACAAGTTCATACATGTCACCCTAAGTGTCATTAGTTATAGTCGCTGACATGGTCCGTAAAGTGCTACATATACTGTAGCAAATTGAATGTGCCAAATTCATGGGAAAGTCCTTCTCTTAAAAAAACAAAACAAAAAAAACTATACTGTACAATGTACAACTGGTCTGTATAAAAAATGATAATGATGTAAAAATGAAGGCCAGATACTTTGTAAGTATGCAGAAGTGTGTATGGCACATATGTATGCTCCAATGTGAGCTTTTCTTTCTGCTCTTACAGGTTTTTTTTTTTGTAAATATACAACAGAGATTATTATTAGCCCTGGATGCAAAGTTTAAAACAATTTTAGGTTTTTAATGGTTGTTAATGTTGTGTAAGGTGTCTAGATCTCTACAAGACAATTTTAGGGTTTTTTGTAAAAAAGAAAGAGGTGGTTAATGTTGTGTAAGGTGTCTGGATCTCTTGAATACTTTTATGCACAGTGTAGCTTTTCTTAACTTTATATGAAGCCGCTCCAATTTAGTCTGCCTCACATGGGCTCCCTTTAAACCCTCAAAATAGTCAATGCAAGGAATGGCAGACATGTTCAGTTGCAAAGCAGTATCAACATTTATTAAAAAGTCCTATAGATACAAGACTTCTACAATAGCAGTTTTGTTACTTGCGATTATTGTGGATGGCACTCCATAGTAGGCGGCATGAATCAGGAAAACATATTTATTTGCAGTGCTGCGACCGCATAGTCTGGCTGCCCCAGCTTGGAGCACAGCAATTCCTGACAGGCGGGCGTAACGCAAGGTGCGCGACGTTTCGGGGGACCTCCCCCTTTCTCAAGCACACCTTGTGTAACAAGTAACAAAACTGCTATTGTTGAAGTCTTGTATCTATAGGACTTTTTAATAAATTTTGATACTGCTTTGCTACTGAATATGTCTGCCATTCCTTGCATTGACTCTCTTGAATACTTGACATCCCAAATAATAAGGCTATGTCCCCTTTTTTCAACAAAGCACTGGTGTTATGGGGTTGGTAAATTTCCGGAAAATGTAACCCAAAGTGTTGGTGTAGATTGGCCCAATATTTAAAAATCTTTAAGTGCTGTAGGTCTTTTTCCCCCTGGCAAAAAAAAGATTTAAATCCCAAAAAGTGTTTTGGATTTTCCCAACCCACGGCCAATTCTGGTCCGGCAGAAGGAATAGAACAAGTTTGGGTTTTATTTTCCACCGGATTCCTGTCAGATTTCTGTAGCCCCAATGTACTGGGCCAGTGGGAAATCTGAAAATTGACCGTGGTTTTTAGCGCAATTCCGTGACAAAAATGGCGGTGTGACGAAGTTAAAATACCGTTGGATTTCCGATGGTATTTTAACAATGCCATGTAGACCCGGCCTAATAGTATGGATCTATTCATATCTGAAGTGTAGTTTATGCTATATACATTTCCTTTATGACTGACATTAAGGTCTGTGCGTTTCATCAATATCTATATTGTTGCGATGGAAAAAAATAACACTGTGTACAGTACTATTTTGCTGGCAATAATGATGGAATCAGTCATGTCGTGTCTTCTAAATCATATGTAAATATAGGTTAATCTTTTTACTGAATAAGTAGGATAACAAGACAGAAACATACATTTTTTTTTACAATCAGCCTAGAATGCTACAAAATAATAAGAGGATCAATACGCACTTTACCATTCAACTGCGGCTCCTGTGCCGCTTGTTCCTGGATCCCCCATTGGTCTCTGTTCATCTAGCCTGTCAAAATGATATGTGATTGCTGCAGCTAATGACTAGCTGTAGCAGTAGCGTGTCATCACCAGTGAGGTGACTGCTGTGTCTAGTGCCTGGCTGCACATTATCGCTGGAGCCAAGTAATTTGAGACTGGCTAAGCCTTAGGAAGTGGTAGAAATAGAATGGCAGGTGATCGGTAAGATTAATATTGCTCCTTTTGGTATTTTATAGCATTGCAAGCTGTTTTTAAAAATGTAATGGAGTTAGACAACAGCGCACAATACGGTAGGACTGGACCAGATTGGCTAGTCTTCGCTCCCAGGCTGTATCAATGAGCAGTGGTTACCCATGACCCTGTTGTCAGTTCACTGAGTATTTTAGAACACTTTTTTAAGGTACTTTCCACTGAATACTTGAAACACCCCACAATATCTGATATTTTTGAAATGCTGTGACTCAACTGTCTGCCTATCACAATTTGCCGCTGTCATAATCATTGAGATTCTTACATTTGCCCATTTGTACTGCTTCCAACAAATCAGCTGCAAGTTTGGACTGTCTAACTAGCTGCCAAGTATATCCCAATCCTTGACAGATAATATTGTAATGAGAAATGTAATATTATTATTTTCATCTAACAGTGGTTTTAACCTTATGACAGATTTGACCACTCAAAATGACACTAGATATTGTCATAAGTAATAATAGTACTAGTAGCAACCATATACATACATAAAACTTTTTTATTTTTATTTAAACAGATGGATGCTTATCTAATCCATGCTTCCCTGGAGCTGAATGCAATAGCTATCCTGATGGATCATGGTCATGTGGAGCTTGCCCTGATGGATACCTTGGTAACGGAACTTTGTGTGAGGATCTTGATGAGGTATAATATAACCTAGAACTGGAATGAATCCTACAGACAGATTTATTGCTTTATTTTTTTACAAGAATTTCTTTTTCCTTTAGTGTGCGCTGGTTTCTGATGCCTGCTTTAGACTGGGAGGTGTCCATCGTTGTGTGAACACAGATCCCGGATTCCACTGCTTGCCTTGCCCACCACGTTATAAGGGCAATCAACCATATGGCAATGGACTAGAAGCTGCCAAAAAACACAAGCAAGTAAGTTAAATTAGAATTAATTTGGATTTCGGTTTAAGGTTCATACCATGAAAATTCAGAGCTATTTTGTTGTGAAATGCATTTGCATTCCACACTGAAATCCACGTGAACTATATTTAATGGGAATCCACAGCCCATGTGTTTCTGATATGGATAATTTAGTCTGCGAAAAAAAAGAAAGTCGCTTTTTACTTATTCTGGCAAGATTCCATGCTGAATGTGTAACATGTCATTTACTGTGTACAGTTTCCACAAGGAAATTGTGCCAGCAGACATTAGATGGATTAGCCTCATTCATCCACCAAAGTAAAAAATCCACCACAGAAATCTGCACAGATTTCTGTCACTTTGCCGTATGAACATAGCCTTAGGTTATCATGTTTATAAAATCTGACTTATGTGTTGCATAAACAATTATTTTTCTCTTAGTTTGCGACAATGAGGGGAGGTTGTAGAAAAACTTCCATGTAGTCAGATTATCTTGCTTTGGGTAGCTAACACGGTGTCATTAATCTCTAGTCCAAGTTTTGAAACTCCTTCGATGAATGCTAATAAAAAACATCTGTCAAAACAATATCAAGTTATATGTATTTACTATGGAGATTGACAGGTCTGCCGTGGAATGCATAGGGCAATGCTTGTTTATAGAGAAGACAGGAATGTGGACAATTTAAGTAACCTAATTTAGTTAACATTTTTAGCAGCTATATAGCCAGTGGGGAAAATTATATTCCTGTATTATCTGGAAAAAAAGGGTTGTAAATAAATATTATTTCACCAATAATGTATGGCACAAATTATAAACTGAAATCCTTCTGCAGGAATGTGAACCAGTAAATCCATGTAAGGACAAAACTCACAACTGCCATAAGGATGCAGAATGTATTTACATTGGCCACTTTAGTGAACCATCCTTCAAGTGTGAATGTCAAACTGGATATGCAGGTGATGGCATAATCTGTGGCGAAGATACTGACTTGGATGGTTGGCCCAATACTAATCTTATTTGCGCTGCCAATGCTACTTATCATTGTATTAAGGTAAGAATAATATGTGATAATATCCATCAAAGTATTGAAAAATGAGAGGGAGCTGTAAATTCATTATGGGCCTACATAATACATACTTATAAAATAATCTACTTAAATATAAACTTCCATTAAATGTTTATTGTATTGTAATTTAAAGCCTACAAAACTATGAGTTTGTTTTTTTTGTAAAACAGGGAAGACCCCTGATGCCCTTTAGCCCCTTTATATTAGAAAAAACAAATTGTTTTACCCAAAAAAGGAAATTTTTGTTAAATAGAAAAGAAATGCATGTGAAAAGGGCAGGATACCATAAGCATTTGAGGACAAACAGATGGTTATGATCAAGAGAGGGATCAATGAAACAGTAAATTTATCTGAAGTTTCATGAGGGGAGGGTTTTTAGAATTTTAGTTTCAAAAAAAGCCCCTTCAACTCTTTATTAGATAAGTCTGAATTTAGTTTTTAGGCCCATACCCCACATTGTGGCCCACAGCCCCCGGACCCCCCCCCCCCCATGCCTGCGCTTTGGGCCAAGGGGCTGCATGATTTTGTTTGGAATACTAGTAAGATTGTGTGGCAATTGCCAACGCTTCACAGGGTTTTTTATCCACTGCACAGAAAAAAGGGCTTTAGTGTTAAATACGTTTCATTTGTCTGTTCTTTACAGGTAATTGCCCCAATGCCCTAATTGGGACAAGAAATTTTGATAAGGATGGCTTGGTGATCTGTGAAAAGTGATGACAACGATTCAGTAGATGATGAAAAGGTAACATTTACAGCCACGGTGCCACCAGATAGAGCACCTAGTTAGTGCCACCAGTTACAGCTGTCACCTCTGATGCCACTAGCCACAGTGTCCCCCAATTTGCCACAAAAATTATTTACCCCTCTTTAAAAAAAGTTGCCCTGTTCTGACTGAGTGGAAGTTCAGAACCTGGAAGACACCTTTGAGTGCCCTCTAATGGCTTCCAGGTCGTGTAGTGTAGAGCACACATAAGAAATCTCTGTTCTAAGCATCAAAAAGATGCTGCTGTTTTTGACATTCCTTTACGCTGCAGACAAGCATAATGTGGTTGTAAATTTTTTTTTTAAAGTCTTGTTTACTGAATGCATACAATTTGAATAGCTTTAGGGAGGTTAGATCACTTCATCCCCCCAACTTTTTCAATAATATGACCTTCCCCCCCAAAATTTTTTAAAAATTGAAGTATTATGGGCCACATGTATGAAAAACTACTGGGTAAAAAATTACCTTGTTCCCAAGCTACCAATCAGAGCCCCCCCTTTCATTTTTCCAGAGCCCCATTTGTAACGTTTCAAGGGCTTTTATTTGAGTAAGCATGGACAAGAAGCACGAAAAAGGGAAGGTGGAAAATTTGGGGGGCCGCGAGGCAGGCCCACCTCCGCGGCCAGGGGGGTAAAGGCTAGGGTCACCGATCCAAGGCGTAAACATGGGAAAGGGCCGGGGCCCACCGTTGGATGAAGCCCAAAACCGGCGGACACGGGGCCCCAAAACTAGAGGGGACAGCTCGGGAACAGGAAACCTTTTCCAAGCGCAGGGTCGGGGAAAACTGGGACCCTCCAGGGGCATGGCTCAGGAACACGGGGACCCTCCGGGGCGGGCACGGATCAGAAACTGGACCCCCCAAGCGGACGGTCAGGAAACCCTGGGGACCCCTCCCCGGGCGGCACGGCTCGGGAACACTGGGACCCTCCGGGCGGCACGGCTCAGAACATGGGACCCCCAAAGCGGCACGGCTCAAACACGGGGACCCCCAGGCGGCACGGTCGGGAACACTGGGACCCCCCCAGGCGGCAGGGGCCCTTCAGGAACACGGGGACCAAAGGCAAAGGAACTCCCCAGGAACACAAGCAAGGCCAGGATGCAAGCGGCTTGAGGCGGGGAAGGGGGCCCCTTGGCCCTGAAAACACCAATACTCAGCCCAACATTTTGGAAAGGAGTTTTTTATAGGTCAAGATGAGGAAGTGCTGCACGGCCCCAGCCCATTTAAAATGTTAACTGTTTGACACTGACAAATTAGCAAATTCCAACCCCCCAGTTTCAAACAAAAAATGCATGCAGGCAGGAGCAGAGGATTTCAGATAGACTCCCCCCTCCCTTAGGCCCCCCCTTTTCCCTAGAAGGTTTGGGATACCGGATAATCGTTCCCCCTAGGACCCGGGTTTCCCTCGCTTAAACCAACCGAAAACCACCACATCAGGATTGGTCCTCTTAAAAAAAAGCGAGCCGACAAGGTAACTTTATAAAGACACCTAAAGGGGGGACAAGCTAGTCCCCGGTGCTCGCCATCCAGGAAAAGGGGTTTGGGGATTTTAAGTAAAGACTTGCAAGGAAGTTCCAAAGCAGTTTAAAACGGGTTCCCCAAATTTTAACGGGCGGGACAACATCTCAAATCCAGAGGAGTTGTAGAACCACAGCCTAAACCCCAAAGGGACGGGGAAAACTTCTAACAAGACCCGTGAACAGATGGCGGGAGGGCCACCCAGAAGCCAGGAGCTTAAAAGGCTGTTTTTCCAACACAGGGGTAGGGGGGGACTCCGTCTCACTTTGCTGATGTCCACTCTAGTACCCAGGAGAAGCGATCTTGGCAGATTGTCCCCGAACCACGGGACCCCGAACAGTAGGCAGTACAGAGAACCCCCATCTACAGGATTGGTGAACCAACACAATAAATGAGGATAGACCAAAATCAGGAACACCCTCTTTAGGAGTGAAAACCTGCGTGGTTTCTTCAAACAGGGGGCATATAACTGGGGAAGGGCTTTATGGACACAAAAGACAGCCCCAGGAGGTTGCGGCGAAGCCCCCTTAAAACACGCCCCCCCTACACAAAGCTCTGGGGGGGGCTTGTGACCCCCTTACTCAATTGCAAACGGGAAACAAGAAGTTGCACCGGTTTTGGAATGGGTTTCAGGCACAATCAAGCGGGTACTTACACACAATAAACATAAATAAAAGGGACATATAGAAAGGGATTAGGCAATCAGGGACATAGTGACCACTGCTGATACAGAGGCAGATTTAATAAACGAGCCGGGACTTGACCCGTAGAATCCCCAAGGTAGGAAAGGGGCAGAAATAACTGGGTAGCCTCGGATTCCAGGATAATGTTTGGGCAAAAAAGGGTACAGATCCAATCCAGGGTAAAGCGCTTGGCTGTTAAAAAAAAAGCTTGAGGTGGAACAGAAATAGGTATGGGGGCAGATTTATCAAAGAAAAGGACTTTTCCCGGCCTACTGTAAAAGGTTCCAGGGCAGAGATAGTAGACAAGGGAGGACCAAAATCAGAAAAAAATGGTGTACTTCTAAATTTTTGGGGGACTTGAAATTTTTTTTCTGGCAGCAGAAATTTAAGCTTCCACCGAAAAACACGGCTTTGGGGTTTTGAAAACTGGGCGGATTTAGAAGGTTTGGTGCGGACAGGGAAAAAAGGGGGGTAAAATGGGGAAACCTCCATTATTTACAATTTCTAGAAACTGTCCACAAAAAATTTAGGTTCATGGCAACAACATGCAGGAGGACCTTGCTTTAAAAGCCCAAAAAGGAGAGGGAGAAAGACATCAGAGAGAATTAGTGATATGGATTTGGGTAGTGAAACACAATGGGAACTGGGACTTGGACTTACAATTTGGGACGAGGGGGTTTGAAGTCGACTCGGCATTGGGGACCACCAAGAAAACTGGGGAAAAAAAAAGTCCTTATGAGCGGTTTGCATTGTTCTGGAGAGACTTTTGGGAACAGGGGGCATGTTCGTAGGAAAATCCTTTCGTAGAAGCCGATTAATAGAGAGGCCCTTAGCCCTTTTCCAAATTCTGCAAACCGATGAATCAGCGGGGCATAGTAACTGACCCTTTAATCCCTGGATCCAGGGGCCCGATTACGTAACGTTTCAAGGCTTTATTTGAGAAACATGGTACAAAACCAGATAACACTTAAACGTAGAAGGGAAGGGGGGTCCGGGGGCCCCGGGAGGGGAAGCTCCACCACCGCGGCCAGGGGAAATAAAGGCCTAGGGGGCACCGACCAAGGGTTAGAAATAGGAAAGGGGCCCGGGGCCCCCGTGGAGAGAGACAACCCCAGACACAGGGCACCCCGGGGGGACAGCTCAGGGAACACGGGAAAATTTTTTAACGGGGACGGTAGGAACACTGGGGGCCCCCAGGGGCACGGCTCAGGAAACTGGGACCCTCCCGGGGGCCCGGCTCAGGGAAAACTGGGGGCCCCCAGGGGGCACGGCCAAAGGAACACTGGGGCCCCTTCCGGGGCCGGGTGGAAACGTACCCCCCAGGGGCACGGTGAAAACCCCCCCTCCAGCGGCACGGCTCGGGAACACTGGGACCTCCAGGCGGCACGGGGCCCAAAAACCCGGGGCCCCCAAGGGGACGGGCCCAGGAACATGGGGCCCTCCAGGCGGCACGGGCCCGGAAAACTGGACCCTCCCAGGGGGCAGTCAGGAAAACTGACCCTCCCCGGCACGTCCAGGAACAATGGGGCCCCCCCGGCAGGTCAGGAACACTGGGACCCTCCGGGGGCATGGCCAGGAAACACCAAGCAAAAGAAAACAAAGGCAGGCAAGCGGGTTTAGCAGTGGGAACGGGCCTTGGCCCCCAACACCAATACTCAGGCCCCCGACTGTTTTAAAGGGTCTTTTATAGGAGTCGCAGTGAAAGTGCTCACCTGGCCCCCCCCATTTTAGGTTTTTAAATGTTGCAGCAGAACAGAATTAGCAAAATTTCCCAAATGCCCGATCAACACACAATTGCATGCAGGCAGGAGGCAGAGGAATTTGCAGATCGTGACAATATGAAATGAAATGGGCACTGTGATTGGTTGCTAAGGCCAGCAAAGTGAATTTTAGACCTAGACAGTTTTCTTACATGTGGCCCTATATGTCAAATAATCGTAAAACGATATAATCAGGCCCAACGAACCCTTCGTTTTTCCCACATTATTACCCAAATTTTAAATATAACCCCAGGTAGCAACATTTTAAGCTGCCATACAATAAAAACATAATCAAATCAGATGGCTTTTTTTTTTTAATATGACAGTTGTTTAATCAGTTAAGGTTTTCCTGCTTTTCCAAGACAAAATTCATTTTAAGAAAATTTTCTTCACAACCTGGTAAAATATTTTTCCACTTCTGTGTAATTTTGGCAATTGTGTTGGATTTTAAATCTTAGTAACATACCTGGTAAAAGCATATGAGTGTCCATGGGTTTTCCTGAAATCCAGACAGATCCTGTTCCCCTCCTCCCCTCCTGCTGAGACTTGGGATTGAACCAGAGATATTTGGCAAACAGCACTTGTCTACTTATAACTAGTAAATCTGTCACGTGAAATGCTTTTGTTTTTCTTCTCAGTGTATTTCACAATCATGTGAACTATAACATCCTTATCTATGACTGTCTACCTTCATACACATACACTGGAGTTCATCTCATTTGAGATAATTTTCATGGATTAAACCAGATGTTTCCAGAGGAAAAAAAAATTATATTTTGCTTCTAATTGATTAATAATAGTATCACTAGTGTTCTTTTAGGAAAGTTTGTGTATTAAAATTGATGCACACATATCACACTTCTAGAACCTAAAAAAAAACTTGCCCTTTGTCCTTTTATTTTAGATGATTGAGCTTTTGATGTTTTATTTGCATAATCTGCTTGCTCAGTCTCATTATGAATTGTTGAAAGCATTAAACCAACAAATATACTTTTGCATCAATTTCTCATAGTTTTCAAGATCTATGCTTACAGTCTTACAGTGGGTCCTTTCATTATTTACCTGATCATTTGTTAGACACACAGGATCTCAGCTCACTAAAAGACAGAAAACAATTAGGCAATTCTTTAACCTAATCATACAAAGAAACATATTTATTTTACATCTAAATACCCCTGTAAGGTTTATTTTTATTAAGCTAAGAAATGACAGATCGTTACATTCATAGTCAACCAGTTTTTCCAGAATGGACAGTCGGTTTGCTTATGTGGCTATACATCCTGCACCCCCCAGAACACTACATATTAATATAATTTACTGTATTTTCTCTGTTTGGTGTGAAAAAAAAAAAAATTTCTTATTTTGCAGGATAATTGCCCTCTGCTCTTCAACCCTCAGCAGTTTGATTACGACAAGGATGAGGTTGGAGATCGATGTGATAACTGCCCATATGTACACAATCCTGCCCAGATAGATACTGATAATAATGGAGAGGGTGACGCTTGTTCTGTAGACATTGATGGAGATGGTATATTCCTTTCTTTTTTTTTTTTCAAATTTAAATTTTATTAATTTCTTATAAACATTACAAATCACATGAAAAATACCAAGACAGAAAATTGGCATAAGTGTAAATGAACATAAGCCGGGAAACACCTGGCATAGGTAAAGTAACATAGGTTAACAAAACACACGAAGAAAACCATATCCTAACAAAGTTAACATTGACGCTCCAAAGGAGCTAAGGTGTCTAACCATAGTGACAAAGGCAGTAATGAGAAACCATCACAAAATACCTGGAAAAATTATCTAAGACCTATTGGCAAGAGGCAGCTGTTGTGGCTGGGTGGTCAAGGATGCAGCAGACACAGTCCATTCATAGCTCCACGAGGGAACCAAGATGAGCCAACTAGAAGGTGCAAAAAGCAAAGAGTAGGCATATTCTTTTCTTTTTTACTTTAAATGTTAAACTGTTAAATACAAAGCACAAATAACTCCTATAAAACAATTATATTCTGCCCTGTTGCTAATGTACTTTGCGTACATAGTAGTAGTTTACATTTCTTACCAATGATTTTATTCTGAATCATCATCACTGTTCTGCTTTGTTGGTTATACCACTTGACCTGCACTCTGACTTTTAGAATTATATATTGTCTCATGTGTTGACCTGACATCAGTCTCTATTTGCATTTCTATGAGAAGCCATCATTAAGAAAATGACATCACTACTATTTACTTCCTGTACACTAGCAACTGGGCAGAAGATAAACATTTTCCTAGGAGTACTTATTCAGTGTATTGTGTTTCAAGAGGAACTTTCAAAGCTAAACATTTGTGCACTATAATAATTGTATACAGTAAGGCTAGGTCCACAACTACGTTGATATTTCCAGTTTTCTGGAAATAATGGCAGATATGTTACATAACAGACACCAACAAAAACCAGAGCACACGATTGACTATAACAGGGTCCGTAGTGTCCGTTGTTTAAATTGAAAACATAGTACAGCAGGCATGTGAGTTTTTCTTAATATTTGACAAAATCTGCGATAGAGGCTCTAAACCTCCAAAGCAGATGTGAATCCACGGTGTTGTTGATACTTCCAATAGTTCTTTTCCATTAAGTTGTTGCAATTTTCTATTCGGCAAACAAACAAAAAAAAACTACCAAAAACTGGATAATCTATTAATGTCATTATGAGCAGCATAGGTGGAACTACTGCCTTAGCAGCTGCTATAGGGCCCCAACATTTGCTATGGGGTCCAGCCTTTTCTGGGTACACCCATGAATCAGAGTTTTGTTCCCTAAAAGACTCAATATGACAGAGCACAGATTGCTTTGTAGTCCTTATAAACGCCAGGATCCACTGCATGGTTTGTGCACTTGGCAACATTACTCTGCAATAATAATATAATGAAATTACAAGAGAAACAATTTTTGCTGTCATGACAATCCTTAATATACCTGAATATTAATGGCTAAATATTAATCTGTTCCATATTTCTTCAGACATCTTAAATGAGCTGGACAACTGCCCATATGTGTACAATACAGATCAAATTGATACAGATAAAGATGGAGTGGGTGACCAATGTGATAATTGTCCGTTGATGCATAACCCTGACCAGGTATGTTATAAGCAATTTAGAATCAGCATCTTATTAAAGAGGCTACAGTTAAAACCAGAAGTTTACATACACTATATAAAAGGAGACATATGCATGTTTTTCTCACTATCTGACATGAAATCAGAATAAACCCTATCTGTTTTAGGTCAATTAGAATTACCAAAATTATTTGTATTTGCCAAATGCCAGAATAATGATATAGAGATACATTTTAAGGCATTTTATTGCTTTCTGCAAAGTCAAAAGTTTACATACATTTCATTAGTATTTGGTAGCATTGTCCTTAAACTGCATGACTGTATTGGGTCAAATGTTTTGGATATCCTTCCACAAACTTCTCACAATAGCTGGTAGGATTTTTTGTTCATTCCGCCTGACAGAACTGGTGTAAATGAGCCATGTTTGTAGGTCGCCTTAAATGCACCTGACTTTTCAGCTTTGCCCGTAAATTTTCAATAGGATTGAGATTAGGGCTTTGTGATGGCCACTGACTTGACTTGGTTATCCTTAAGCCACGTTGTAACCAGTTTGGCAGTATGCTTCATGTCATTGTCCATTTGGAAGACCAATTTCCGCCCAAGCTTTAACTTCCTGGCTGATGCCATGAGATGTTGCTTCAGTATTGCCACATAATCTTCTTTCCTCATGATGCTATCTATTTTGTGAAGTGCACCAGTCCCTCCTGCAGCAAAACAACCCCACAACATGATGCTGCAATCCTCGTGTTTCACAGTTTGGATAGTGTACTTAGACTTCCAAGCTTCTCCCTTCTTCCTCCAAACATAACAATGGTCATTATGGCCAGTGGTTCAATTTTAGTTTTGTCAGACCACAGGACATGTCTCCAAAAATGTAGGTCTTTGTTCCTGTGTGAGTTTGCAAACATTAATCTGGCTTTTATATGTTTCTTTTGGAGTAATGGCGTCTTTCTGGTAGGGTGACCTTTCAGCCTATGTTGATACAGTACTTGTTTTACTGTGGATAATAAAGCAGTCTTATCATCTTCTGCCAGCATCTTCACAAGGTCTTTTGTTTTTGTTCTTGGGTTGATATGCGCATGTCGGACCAAAGCACTGGGAAAACTTATTGACTCGAGTATAAGCCTAGGGCGGAAAATGCAGCAGCTACTGATACATTTCAAAAATAAAAATGGATACCAATAAAATTACATAGGCAGGTATAGGCAGTTTAATGTCCCCCATTAGGCAGGTATAGGCAGGTATACACTCACCGGCCACTTTATTAGGTACACCATGCTAGTAACGGGTTGGGCCCCCTTTTGCCTTCAGAACTGCCTCAATTCTTCATGTCATAGATTCAACAAGGTGCTGGAAGCATTCCTCAGAGATTTTGGTCCATATTGACATGATGGCATCACACAGTTGCCGCAGATTTGTCGGCTGCACATCCATGATGCGAATCTCCCGTTCCACCACATCCCAAAAGATGCTCTATTGGATTGAGATCTGGTGACTGTGGAGGCCATTTGAGTACAGTGACTCATTGTCATGTTCAAGAAACCAGTCTGAGATGATTCCAGCTTTATGACATGGCGCATTATCCTGCTGAAAGTAGCCATCAGATGTTGGGTACATTGTGGTCATAAAGGGATGGACATGGTCAGCAACAATACTCAGGTAGGCTGTGGCGTTTGCAACGATGCTCAATTGGTACCAAGGGGCCCCAAAGAGTGCCAAGAAAATATTCCCACACCATGACACCACCACCACCAGCCTGAACCGTTGATACAAGGCAGGATGGATCCATGCTTTCATGTTGTTGACGCCAAATTCTGCCTACCATCCGAATGTCGCAGCAGAAATCGAGACTCATCAGACAGGCAACGTTTTTCCAATCTTCTACTGTCCAATTTCGATGAGCTTGGGCAAATTGGAGCCTCAGTTTCCTGTTCTTAGCTGAAAGGAGTTGGCACCCGGTGTGGTCTTCTGCTGCTGTAGCCATCTGCCTCAAAGTTTGCGTTACTGTGCGTTCAGAGATGCTCTTCTGCCTACCTTGGTTGTAACGGGTGGCTATTTGAGTCACTGTTGCCTTTCTATCAGCTCGAACCAGTCTGCCCATTCTCCTTTGACCTCTGGCATCAACAAGGCATTTCCGCCCACAGGACTGCCGCTCACTGGATGTTTTTTATTTTTCGGACCATTCTCTGTAAACCCTAGAGATGGTTGTGCGTGAAAATCCCAGGAGATCAGCAGTTTCTGAAATTCTCAGACAAGCCCTTCTGGCACCAACAACAACCATGCCACGTTCAAAGGCACTCAAATCACCTTTCTTCCCCATACTGATGCTCGGTTTGAACTGCAGGAGATTGTCTTGACCTGTCTACATGCCTAAATGCACTGAGTTGCCGCCATGTGATTGGCTGATTAGAAATTAAGTGTTAACGAGCAGTTGGACAGGTGTACCTAATAAAGTGGCCGGTGAGAGTATGTCACCTCATAGGCAGGTATAGGCAACTATAGGCAGGTATATGCAATTATAGGCAGGTATATGTTCCCCTATAGCCAGATAGAGGCAATTATTGGCAGGTATAGGCTGTTATAGGCACATATATGCAAATATAGGCAGGTATATGTTCCCCCATAGGCAGGTAGAGGCTGTTATAGGCAAGTATAGACTATTATAGGCAGGTATATGTTCCCCCATAGGCAGGTAGAGGCTATTATAGGCAGGTATAGGCTATTATAGGCAGGTATATGTTCCCCCATAGGCAGGTAGAGGCTAATATAGGCAGGTATAAGCTATTATAGGCAGGTATATGTTCCCCCATAGGCAGGTAGAGCCTATTATAGGCAGGTTTAGGCTATTATAGGCAGGTATATGTTCCCCCTAGGTAGGTAGAGGCTATTATAGGCAGGTAGAGGCTATTATAGTCAGGTAGAGGCTATTCTAGGCAGGTAGAGGTTATTATAGGCAGGTATATGTTCCCCCATAGGCAGATAGAGGCAGGGCTTGCTTAAAAGAAAAATACCAGTACTCACCTTTACCTGCCGCTCCGAGGCTCTCCCGGCGCTCTGTCTTCTGGCATAGGCGGCTTGATGTCATCAGGCCATGCAGGCAGCATGATGACACACGCTGCCTGTGCCGGAGACTCTGGAAGGCCACAAGTCTGCTTGCGGCCTTCCGGAGTCCTATTGCGGAGCAGGGAGTGCTCGCTCTCTGCTCAGCAATAGAGGCTTCCGCTGTATGCGCTCTGGAGGAATCGCATACAGCCGAAGTGATTCCCGCCAGTGCCCGGGCAATGGCAGCGCCCGGAATACGACGGGTGACCGGAGAGTAAGCTGTATGCGCTCACAAGCTTATACTTGAGGATATATACGGTAATTGCTTGTACACATCAATGAGGCACATTCAGGTATCTGGAAATTGCACCCAAGGATGATCCAGACTTGTGCAAGTCCATAATTCTCTTCTTGATATATTGGCTAATTTCTTTAGACTTTCCCATGATGTTACACACAGTAGCAGTGTGTTTCTGCTGTGCTTTAAAATATATCTACAAATATGTCTCTAATAACTCAGATGTTGTCAATAAATGTATAATAAGGTTCCAAAGACATGAAATCATCATATGGGCTGTCCCAATTGTTTAAAGGCATAGTAATCCTAGTGTATGTAAACTTTCGACTTTGCAGAAAGTAATAAAAATGCCTTATAAAATTATCTCATATTATTCTGGCATTTGGCAAATAATTTTGGTAATCCTAATTGATCTAAAACTGGCAAGGTTTATTCTGATTTTATGTCAGATAGTGAGAAAAACATGCATATGTGTATGTAAGCTTCTGGTTTCAACTGTATATGCATAAAAATAAAAATTTGTATATGTATATAAATTTATAACTTTGAAATTCAGCATTAAATACAGTAGATTTTTTTAATACAGGCATTATCTGTGGAATGTAAACCTGTTCAGAATTGTACCTCTAGGCTAAATAGTTTAAAAAATTATGAAAGTCAATGGCAGTCATTCATACCCACAGGCTATTGTCTGGGCAAGACAGTTCAATGTGAAATTCAGAGCCTTTTCTTTCACTCTATGAATGTCCAACATACAAACTTACTCTTCTGCAAAGCACAAAAAAACTATTATGCTTTGGAAATATCTATTAATTTGGTGTTTCAGTGATTAAAATTGTGTGTTCACATAGCATATTTGCGGGGGAATACTTCAGAGGATATTTGTGCCAAACATGCGCTGCAAATCTGATAAAAAAAATTGTACAAGTACAGCACTCATGAAAGGCGATGATGATTTTACGATTGCTTTTTCGGCGAAAGAAATTAAAAAGGTATATGAGGCAGGAAGGGGCAAGCTTGTTCTTCCAACAGTGCTGACGAACAGTATTGCGGCACGTACCTGTGCGAACTTACCCTTAGGCAAAATGTCTTGGAGAAATTCCCAAATTAATGTGGCATGGAATCCAACATTTTATTATTAATGAGTAATACTTACATAGTAATATAACATCACTTTGGGCGACATGCCCCAATAAGAAGCGCATTTTTTTTTTTTGTTTATTTTGGCCAAAATATCTTGACGCCATATTCTTCAAAATAAATGAACTGTAATATACCAAACCTAGGTGCATTTGTGCTGGGCCGTACACATTGTAATTGTAATTTAAATATATTAGCAATGATACGCTGTGTCCCTCCATAAGCAATGTGCCTATCGAGGCGCATTATATACACTAGTAATAATATGTTATGCGCCTCTGTTATGCAATGCGGCTTAATAGGCTAGTAATGATACGCAATGCGCCGCGATTGTGCAATGTGCCTTTTTAGGCGCATTAAGTTTACTGTGTAAGGCATACCAGACACCAGATTTTTTTAATGGATCGTAATTTCAGGCGCACTTTACACTGATTAAATGTGCCTAAAAACTGCCGCAGCGATGCCAGTTTTCGGACAAGTCGCCCTTAGTTTGTAGGGAAATAATGTTTGCATAGTAAGGAAGTGATATTTTGTAGTTTTCAAATTTTAACTTTTTATGTCATTTACATGCTTGCTGTACAACTTTACAAAATTTAGCAGGGCCCTTATTTCATAGTTATCGTTTGTAGGGTTGGAGCACATTTTTGTTAGCTTTTAACTGCCTGTGCATATTGAGAAAAATGCATCAGTCAGGGGTTCTAGACTACGTGCCCTAAATCCGGGGACATGCAGCAGACCATGATGGACAGTGGGATGATCCTTGAAATCTGGGACTGTCCCACTAGTAATGGATGGTTGGGGAAACCTGGTGTTAAACATTATCCATGTTACTGATTTTCTTCAACCATATAAAAGTGTTAGTTTCAAAGGTTATTCGAAAACTATTTTGAAGTTTATGTATAAATAAAAATTAATTCACATTAAATAGCTTTTCTCCTATAAGTTTATTACTTTACTTGTCTTTTAGTGATCCTGGAGATACAGCCTGCTTTATATCACAGGGTGTTTATACAGCTCTCATTGGAAATCTACTAATTACGTTAAATTTAAAATTCTGTTCATTCTGGCTTAGTAGTCAAAGGGTTGATTCTAGTAATTGACAGCTTCTTTGTTTGCACAGCCCTACTGGTAGGTTACTTGTCCACTAAGCCAAGAGTAAGCAAAAATTTAACTTAATTTTACCAGAACTTTTGTAACAAAAGTGTATATCAAACTGTTTTTCCACCTTGTGAAATGCTACCTGAGATTGTATTCATTCTTAATGTGACAGGTTTCCTTTAAAATTTTAGCTAAGCTTCTATACATCAACAGGGGCAGTTTGTTTTTCTTTTATCAGATTATTATACTGTGCCAGGAGTAAAGATGACACTTTACAGACTGCAGACTACTAAAGCAGGTACAGTTCAGACATTGAGCTACACATATCGGCTTACTTAGAACCCTCAAATGCAAACACTGCTTTATGACTGTAGAATTAATAAATGCCCTT